>ONZH01023883.1:0-96096 GCA_900303285.1 Rhinella marina | reverse complement strand
CCTCGCTTGCAGGATCTCCAGCTGCTATCACCGGTAAGATGAA
The DNA here is from genome assembly GCA_900303285.1 of Rhinella marina. Lineage (NCBI taxonomy): Eukaryota > Metazoa > Chordata > Amphibia > Anura > Bufonidae > Rhinella > Rhinella marina. The sequence goes on along the minus strand of ONZH01023883.1, from coordinate 96,053 downwards.
GGCACTTCGGGGTTCGGCACCAGCTGTGCCTTGCGGATAAGTTGGTCCAGGTGAACCTCCGCTGGTCTAGGTGTAGGCTCATTTGGGTCGGTGCCCCAGACCATATCCCCCCAACTAGGGCCTCGCTGACGGGACGCCATGTTGTTGTCTCTCTCTTTCTTCGCAAACACCAGAGATGAAGGAGGAGCTAAGGGGGTGGAGTGTTCGCCTCTCAATGCTCCCCCCAGCAAGTTCCCGGCGGGCTGGATTAGATTTTCCCGCGGCTACAGGGGGGCCGTGCCATGGTTTTCACGCTCTTGAGGGGACGGTTTCTTTGCTTCAGCATGAAGAAGCTGCGCCACTAGTGAGAAAATGGCGTTGTTAACTTTTCTGGTGCCGGCGCGCAGCGTTTTGCGCCGTCTGCACCGCAGCAACTGTGTCAAAGTCATTTTTCAGTAGACATCTGTCAGGTTTTCTGACTAATTCTTTGGCCTTGTAGATAAAAGGCTATTAGTTTAAAGTCTGTTTTAGGGATGGTTGAGCTGTGGCCTTAACGGTACAGGCACTTCAGACTCATCCTGTTCGTGACGCTAATGCGTACATATTCAGTAAGTAGCGTACCTTTGACAACGCTAGACTGTATGTTCGTTACTTGAGTAGGAATGTTCGCAGACGCAGTGTATGCGTACGCTAATGCGTACATATTCAGTTAAGTAGCGCACCTTTGACAACGTTACACTGTATGTTCGTTATTTGTGCGGGAATGTTCGCATTAGCGTACGCATTAGTGTAAATTCTCTAATATGCGTATATTTTGCGTCGCCATTGTTGAAGTCACTTGGATTTTTTCAATTTTTTCATTGTAATAGCAACTGCAAGTAAACGAAACTATACCCTATCTGACTCCCATTATTGTAGAAGCAATTATTCAGCCGTTATAGCAAGGTTCGTTTTAGGTTCGGTTCGTACGAATCCGAAATTCAAGAAAGTTCGCCGAAGCGAAGCGAACCGAACTTTTCAAAAGTTCGCTCATCCCTAGTTATGGTTCTTGGAATGTGGGAAGTTAAAAAACAAAAACTAAAATGAGCCCGGTCCTTAAGAGGTTAAATTGCCAGAATGAAAAAATCAACAAAGAAAATAATTATAAACTTTCAACAGGTTCAATGATGCCAAGTTCTGCCCATCTCTAATGACAAATGTTAAAACAATGAGCAATCTTCATCAACACTATAGACTCTTGATGGCCTCATGTTGCTCAGAAGGCACATGTGCCTCTAAGACATGTTTTATGTGGCTCTCCCAAGCCCAATACCAAACATGTCTGGCTCTGAAGTCTAGTAGTGTCATAGACATGCTGACTTCTCCATTGTGAGAGATACCTTTTGAAGTCAGTAGGACTGACTGGACCCCACAGAAAATTTTAGAAAGGGTCCCCTGCCTCAGTCTTTCTAAAGCAGTCCTCAGACTGGACCACAATTAAAATATTCTCTTCTTGTCCTCCGGGTGCCTCTCCTCTTCATGCAGCACTGTGTCTTGGCACACACTACACTGTGACCTGACATAGCACAGCAACTCTATGCACCCTATGTCCCATCCTGAAGCCAGGGCTTAGTGTAGATTCTGTAAGGTTAGGTGGCACACCAAATGTGGTAGCCTGGATTGCGGAAGATGGTTCCCAAGCCAAATTAACTAATAAAATTAGACTTCTTTATTCCACAGTGCTGCTTATGTATGCTGTATTAATTTATTAAGGTAAGTATTCCAGTAATTAGATACAACAGGGCAGTTGCCCTATACTTTCCTGCACCATATTTCACCTGGGCCATTGTGCCCCTTGACGTGCTGTAAACCCTGTTGCGGCTCATCCATGACTCTGAAGAAGGCCTATAGCCGAAAACGTTCAGTTGTATCTAATTTCTGGAATACTCACCTTAATAAATTAAAACAACACACATAAGCAGCACTGTGGAATACAGGAGTCTTCTTTTAGGACTTAGCGCAGCACAGGCGCCCAGAAAAGAAGACCAGGGTTAGGACTAGTCACACTACACTAACTGCTTCTTAAGGCATGAAAATAAATCCATGTATCCTCTTCCCAGGCCCCTTCCTGAGTTTGACCCCCTAGCAGCCACTTCCCCAGGATCATGAATAGAGAACCATCGTTTACTAACTGAGAATGACCTGGGTACTTGAAAATTGTTTTTGTAAAACAAATAACCTGCTTCACCACAGAACGGTAACTGCATCTACAAAACTGCCTTAGGCATCGTTCACATTTCCGTGTCCGTTTGACGTCCGTTTGAAGTCTGTGTTTTATCTATGAAGATGAACGTGAAGGTGCCTTTGTTTTGCCCATAGTGTTTCATCCATATTCAATGGACACTGCTCAGCTGAAAATGTATTTAAAAGCATCTCCCATCAGAAAAAGTACATGTCTGACCATGAACAGACACATTAAAATAAATTGGTAGATAAATGAGTAAAATGCAGACAGCACACGTCAATGATGAAGGGAAATGTGAACAAGACCTAAAACCTTTGGACCAGGAGCTTAGCAGGCACATGAATTGCATCAATTACTGAAATTTTCTCATCACAGTATGGGCAAAATAAAATATAGATATATGGTAATTAGATGAGGCAGCAAAATGACAAGCATTATATTTGGACCCAGGCAGATAGCTAATGAAGAACCATGAAGAGTAGTACAGTATAATATTAACAGGTTTTCCTGGGCTAACAATATTGATAACTAGTGATTAGTAATTTTTTTTTTTAATTCAATTTTACCTGAATTAAAAGAGCTTCAATCTCCCCAAAAAGCTGTGAACAACAATGTGGTGTTTACTTTCTCTCTCCCCCAAATTTGATACTACAGGATCAATTCGTTCATCTCTATTGATGACCTATGCTCTAAAATAGGTGTTCAATATCAGATCAAAGGGGTCCGACATGTGTCACCTCCCTGAAGCTGCCGGTGCTGGAACTACCAATGGAGCCAGAAACAGAATTCCATTCAAAGTGTAGTAGCCATGCTGGGTTACTTCTCAGCTCCCATTCACTTGATTCACTTCTGAGGATAGGTCATTAATATTGTTCACCTGGAAAACCCCTTTAATGCTTTACTGCATATTTCTGATTCTTCTATGCATTTAAATATTTTTGTAAATATTTTTTAAGGCTCAATGAAACTATACTCACACACATAAACCACTGTCTTCCGTAATTAGAGCAAGTTTTGATAGGATTTCAAGCTTAATGTGTCAGTTTTGAAGTGATAAAAAGTGAATATGCTTGGGCATCCTGCAGAAATCTTAGCAAATTGTTGAAAATTCTTTTGCTGGCAGTATATCAGACTTACAGTGAAAAAAAGGAAAAAGAAAAGCATAAAAGAAGGGCAAAAGGCGAAATGGTTTGTGTCCATTTAAGAAAAAATCAATAATAGCATAAAATTGATTTACTGCTTGTCATAAAACATAAGTAAGTGCTGGAAAATAGAGAAAATTGAGTCTCAATTTAATCTGCTCAAAAGCCACACTGTACTGATGAAGTGATCTGAGGAGAATAGCTACATAAAACGCAAAGACAGATACTTAATTGTCATATTAAAGACTCTCTCCTCTGTGTGGATAAGTTGAGAGGCTAGATCTATTAATCATGTGGATAAGGGGCACTGAAATCAAATCTCAATTAAAATCTGTTCAATAATGTCTCTAATATGTTTTTGAAGCATTAATTTTTTTCCCATCGATTCTACACCTCATAAATCAGATATGTTGCAGTGCATGTAATAGTTTATGGGGGAGAGGATTATGGTTTTACGAAGTTAATGCAGCAGAACCATTTAATTTACACAGCAGAAAGTTTTATGGTGGCTTCTCATTTCTATTATTTTACCAGAGCAGGAGTCAACTGACTTTGAACAAACTGAGAGAAAAATGTATCTTTATGATTTTTTAATGTACATATTTTTCATAAATATCAATTCACATTTTTTCTAAAGGGGTAAACAAATTAATAGATAAATAGATAGGAGATAGAAAGAAAGATAGATAGATAGATAGATAGATAGATAGATAGATAGATAGATAGATAGATAGATAGATATAAAAATAACTCCACGGCACTCCAATGTAGTAAATTAAAGGTGTTTATTCACCTGATTGCGACGTTTCAGTCCACTCAATGGGACTTTTCTCAAGCAGTGTCAGTGACACTGCTTGAGAAAAGTCCCATTGAGTGGACTGAAACGTCGCAATCAGGTGAATAAACACCTTTAATTTACTACATTGGAGTGCCGTGGAGTTATTTTTATATTTTCTGGACTTTGGATCGTGTCCACAGCCATTGGAACCAAGTGTATACGTCTTTGACAGACTGTGCGGCCCACACCTTGCAACTGTTGTAGATAGATAGATAGATAGATAGATAGATAGGAGATTGATAGATAGGATTAGGGATGAGCGAACTTTTGAAAAGTTCGGTTTGTTTCGCTTTGGCGAACTTTCTTGAATTTCGGATTCGTACGAACCGAACCTAAAACGAACCTTGCTATAACGGCTGAATAATTGCTTCTACAATAATGGGAGTCAGATAGGGTATAGTTTAGTTTACTTGCAGTTGCTATTACAATGAAAAAAGTGGAAAAAATCCAAGTGACTTCAACAATGGCGACGCAAAATATACGCATATTAGAGAATTTACACTAATGCATACGCTAATGCGAACATTCCCGCACAAATAATGAACATACAGTGTAGCGTTGTCAAAGGTACGCTACTTAACTGAATATGTACGCATTAGCGTACTCATACACTGCGTCTGCGAACATTCCTACTCAAGTAACGAACATACAGTGTAGCGTTGTCAATTGTACGCTACTTAACTGAATATGTACGCATTAGCGTACGCATACACTGCGTCTGCGAACATTCCTACTCAAGTAACGAACATACAGTGTAGCGTTGTCAATTGTACGCTACTTAACTGAATATGTACGCATTAGCGTACATTCTCAATAAATATGCGTATATTTTGCGTCACCGTTATTTTAACCAGATTCGTTCCGAACTTTCTCAAAATTCGGTTCGGTGACGAACTGAACTTTTGGGAAAGTTCGTAACGAATCTGGTTCGTTACGGTTCGGTTCGCTCATCCCTAGATAGGATATAGATAGATTAAGCAGAGATCTCAAACTCGTGGCCCTACAGCTGTTGTAAAACTACAACTTCAATCATGCCAGGAGAGCCTACAGCTATTGGGGCATGCTGGGAGTTGTAGTTTTGCAACAGCTGGAGGGCCACGAGTTTGAGATCCCTGGATTAGAGGATAGATAGATAGATAGATAGATAGATAGATAGATAGATAGATAGATAGATAGACATTTTTCATTGATTTTGGAGTGCTGCCTTTTTGCTATTTTGTGTACTGGGCAATAGTCTATTCCCTTCGGACGTGCACCCTATTTTGTTTACATTGGATGTAGTGCTGCCAGATTTTTGCTTTAGATAGATAGATAGATAGATAGATGATAGATAGATAGATAAATAGATAGATAGATAGATAGATAGATAGATAGATAGGAGATAGATAGATTAGAAGATAGATAGATAGATAGATAGATAGATAGATAGATAGATAGATAGATAGTCCCTTCTGACGTGCACCCTATTTTGTTTATATTGGATGTAGTGCTGCCAGATTTTTGCTATAGATAGATAGATAGATAGATAGATAGATAGATAGATAGATAGATAGATAGAAAAAAAAATAATTTTTAATTTTGTTTTACTGCTTTTGTAGAATACAAGATTGTTCATAGAAAAAAGGTCACATTCCAGTACTCATCATAACTAGTGTTCAGCAAATTGAAGTTAACGAAGTGGACTTCGATCCAAATTTTAGGAATTCGCATCAAGACAAATTTCCTCATGCTTCGTAGTAGCAAATCGATTTTCTCTGAAATGATGCTAAAAAAATCATACTTATCCCATTTGAGCGCAAAGAAGCCACAGTCATTGAATATCCTGCTCAAAATCTTGTGCGCGGTGACGTATGATGTCACCACTCTGACCGACATGATGATGCTATCATGCGCAGCGCAAGATTTTGCGCTGGATCTTCAAGCAAAATGGCCACAGCGACCTCTTCATGCTCCAATGGATGAGGCCAGTACTATTTAATTTAGTTTGTTTGTTTCTGATCAACCCCTAAAACGCTTTAATATTGATCTTAGATACCGTGATCAGCGATGAATGCGGCATCTGAGGACTTCAATGATGAGGGGCATCATTAATTTGTCGCAAAGCAAATTTTTTTTGTAAAATTCGATGAAACAGCCGAATCATATTTTTAAGAACTTCACTCATCTGTAATCATAACCCATTGAATTAATACAAATGTGGCAATACCAGGGACGTAACTACAGCCAAAGCAGCCTTAGAGGTTGTTACAGGGCCCACAGCGCCGGCATAGGCTTTTATGCCGGGGCAGGGACAGCCACCAGGCAGTGCAGGAGGAGTGTAATGTTAAATATTTACATGCAGGGCCTGTCACCAGCAGTAGGAGGAGGCCTGGGCTCTGCATAGACAGGCAGTGGTCAGGTCAGGTCCAGGAGGACCTCTACTTCCTTCACTAAGGCCCTCATAAAGCTGCAGCTTGTAAAGCAGCTGAAGCTCCAGGTTTATTCACAAGAGGTTGTGAGTTACCTGTGGTGTTACATAAGGCTGCATATAACACCTATTACATTATCTGTACTCAGAGCATCATCACTGTGTTATCTGAGGTTCTACATAGAACTGCTGGTGACATCTACTGATAAGAGCGATCCAGCACTAAAACATTTTTTTATTGGTCACTTCTTGAAAATAATGCTACACATTCCAGACATATTCCAGGCAAACACTTGTTGTCCTTCATCATGGCATAAACTTATAATGTGCAAACAGACATGGGTGGGTTCAATTACATACATAGTAAAAGAAAACACATCTCCAGGATCTAATTTTGCTGAACACATGTTAACCCCTTGAAAGCCTGAAAGGCAAGTACCACTAGTAAATCACATCTCTCAGATACCAGGATATAGTAGAAGTAGTAGAAAAAACAATATTATTATAAATAGAGATGAGTGAAAAATTTCATTCAGCAGCTTCACTGAAGTTGGACAAGAAATTTGGTTTGTGACAACTTAATTCATCACAAATTGCTATAAATCTAGTATACCCAGGCCAATCTGCCTAAAAGCAACGTTTTCAAATCCGCCATAAAAACAGATTTCAGACGGAATTGGAGCAAACGGATGTCAATACAATGACATCCATACTACATTGAAGTGTAGGTTAAATAAAACGGAAACATTTGTTTTCATTTTAAAGAACAGACAGGCAGATCTGTTGGATGGAAGGCTGAAAACCATTGCTGGTGTGAACCCACCTTAAAGCATATTCTTCCCGTTTGGTGCCCCAAACTCAGTGTGAAGGTTTGAAATTTACAGCTGTATAAAACGGTATTTGTAACCAAATTGCGGGCCTAATTTGTGTGCTGGCCAAGTTTCTAATAAATTTCAAAAATCATAAAATTTATTATAACATAGTGGCCCCATAACAGAGTGGGGAGGTTGGCAGCAGCAGTGGCAGTACCCGTGACAATAGTGTCCCGATGACAGAGTAGGGAGGGTGGCAGCAGCAGCAGTGGCAGTAGCAGGGACATTGGTGGCCCCAAGATCGAGTGGGAAGGGTAGCAGCAGTGGCAGTAGCAGGGACAGTAGTGACCACAGGATCAAGTGGGGAGGGCAGCAGCAACAGTGAAAATAGTGGCCCCCATGGCAGAAAGGGGGGGTTGGTGGCAACAGCACCAGTGGCAGTAACAGTGACAAGAGTGGTCCCATGACAGAGTGGGGAGGGGGCAGCAGCAGTGGCATACAGCTCAATATGGTGGCAGATCACAGTAGTAGCTGAACCAAACAGCAGCAGTGTGATAGCAAGACAGTGGTATGGATATCCTTTTAAAAATTTAACATGTACATATCAGTAGATCAAGAAGCCCCACTGTAGGAATGGCAGTAGAAGCAGCAGTCGGGTGGCAGCATCAGAATGGTGGCAGAATCAGAATGGTGGCAGCAGCACGTGACCAGAAGTAACAGAACATTTTACACAATTTTCCAGTCTGTTAGCACACTACAGTCAGATCATTAGTGACAGAATGATCTATTCTGTTCCATCAGGCAGCGGTGGAATTCCTGATTAGTGATGAGCGAGCCGAAGCGACAATATTCGGGATTCGCACGAATATTGCCCGCTTCGGCTCGGCTCGGCATCCCAAGCCAGCGTGGACTCGTGATGATTCGTGCGTCACTGCCAGTTTGAAATGCCCGGTTTTTTCAGCCAATCAGCATCAAAGGGAAGCCTGTGGGAACGCCTGCTGTGATGTAACATCCCCTATACCTCCCCAGCAGTGATTGGCTGGCAGTGACATGTGACCTAAATTTACATAAGGAAGGGACCTGCAGCATCAGCTTCATTGTGCTTTTGGGAAGGAGAAGAGACAGACAGAGACAGTGTTAGCTCGTGTAGTGTGTGCAGCAAGCAGTTAGGAGTTAGGAGTTAGGATAGGAAGCCTCAACAGTCTTTTTAAAGACTATTTATACTCTGAAAAACAGTATACAGTATATACTGTAAGCCTGTATTCTGTGTAGGAATAGGAAGCCACAATAGTCTTTTAAAAACCAATTGATTCTCTGAAGAAAACTATACAGTATATGCTGTAAGCCTGCATTCTGTGCAGAGCTGTGCCTGGTACACCTTGTCCAGCCACATAGATCAAACTATACATATCTAAACAGATATATTCCTGTGCATGACTGTGCAGTGACTAGTGAATACATTTCATCACCGTGCTATATACCTCAGAGTCTATAGATACCGTATTGATCTGTGGATTCCCGTTTTATTTGCGCAAACTGCGTACATCTTTTTTTGGATAGGTCTGAAAATAATCATACCTGCATATCTATCTACATTGTCCGTTTAATTTCACTGATCCGTAATACACGGTGCAGTGACTAGTGAATACATTTCATCAGCCTGCTATATACCTCAGAGTCTATAGATTCCGTATTGATCTGTGGATTCCCGTTTTATTTGCGCAAACTGCGTACATCTTTTTTTGGATAGGTCTGAAAATAATCGTACCTGCATATCTATCGACATTGTCCGTTTAATTTCACTGATCCGTAATACACGGTGCAGTGACTAGTGAATACATTTCATCAGCCTGCTATATACCTCAGAGTCTATAGATTCCGTATTGATCTGTGGATTCCCGTTTTATTTGCGCAAACTGCGTACATCTTTTTTTGGATAGGTCTGAAAATAATCGTACCTGCATATCTATCTACATTGTCCGTTTAATTTCACTGATCCGTAATACACGGTGCAGTGACTAGTGAATACATTTCATCAGCCTGCTATATACCTCAGAGTCTATAGATACCGTATTGATCCTTTACAATTATAATAATATAATACTGCTACTGTGCACATGGAGAACCCAGGGTCAGGGGGAGAGGGGGAAGAGCTGGGAGAGGTGGAAGAGGTGGTCGTGGAGGGAGAGGTGGGAATCGTGGTGGTGCAGTGGTCAGCGGTGATGACCGTGGTGTGCGTGGTGACACAGTGCCGGCTGCTGTGGGTACAGTGGAAACATGTAAGGTCAGGGTGCCTAGTCAATTCCAGAAGTTGGTAGGGCAGCATCCTACAACTCTGACAGACCCCAAACAACAACAGGAGGTGGTTCAGTGGATTGCAGAGAGCATGTCCAGCCACGTTTCGTCTGCCCCCTCATCCAGCCAGTCGACTTCTCTGAGCCAGGGTGTCTATCCTCCAACTCGCCCTCCTTCTCCCCAGCCAGAACCCTCTAGGGTATGTCCCACGGACAAAATTTATCCATGGAACTCTTCAGCCACCACTTTCCCTGATGTGCCAGTGGACGAGCTGCTATGCCCTGATTCTCAGGACCTTTTGCAGTCTCCGGGTTATGAGAGTGGGGAGTTAGCGTGGCGTCTGAGGAGCTGGTGGAAGATGACGACGAGACACTGTTGTCGGAGGTAGTTGTCAGGGACGTCACTGTGGAGTCTGAGGAAGACCTGGGGGATGATGAGGGGACAGATCCTACTTGGGTGGATGAGGCAACTGGAGGCAATGGTTCAGACTGTGAGACGACATCAGCACCACAAGCTGTTGAGAGAGCAAGAGGGCTGCGACAAGGGAGAAGCCAGGGCCGAGTCACTACTTCCCCAAGTGCTCCTAGAGGTCACGCTCCAGCCCGTACTATGCGCCACTCCTTAGTTTGGGAGTACTTTAAGGATGATGAGGCCGATCCTCATTTGGCGGTGTGCAAGCTGTGCCACACGTCAATGAGCAGGGGTTCAAAACGCAACAACCTGACCACTAGTAGCCTGCGCAAACATTTGGAGAGAAAACACCCCACCAAATGGTTTGCACTTCTGTCAGCTGGTGACATTGACACAGTTAGTCCAGCAACTGTGTCTCATCCAAGCCAGGACGGCGTTCAACTGTCTCTACCGCAGACATTTGAACGCAAGCGCAAGTACGCAGCCACCCACCCCCATGCGCAAGCTCTAAATGTGCACATCGCCAAGCTGATTAGTTTCGAAATGTTGCCGTACAGGCTTGTGGAGACAGAATCCTTCCGTAACCTTATGGAGGCGGCAGCCCCCCGTTACTCTGTCCCCAGCCGACACTATTTTGCCCGATGTGCCGAACCCGCCCTGCACCGGCATGTGTCTGAGAACATCACCCACGCTCTCAAAAACGCGGTTTGTGGTAAAGTCCACATGACCACAGATACGTGGACGAGTACCGGTGGCCAGGGACATTACATCTCCCTCACGGCACATTGGGTCAATCTGGTGGAGGCTGGGGCAGAGACCGATTCGCGGGCTGCACATGTGTACCCACACCACGAATTGCGGACATAGTTCCGTCTGTGTGTCTCTGGCACATTATGCCTCCACTGCCTCCTCCACCTCCTCCTCCTCCAAAGTGGCAGTGATGCCCCAATCAAAAAGTCTCATTTCCTCGATGGCCAGCAGTTTCAGCACTGTGGTAGGGAAGCGGCAGCAGGCAGTCCTGAAACTGCTGAGCCTGCGGGATAAGAGGCACACGGCTGAAGAGCTCTTACAGGGCATCAGGGGGCAGACCAATGTGTGGCTGGCGCCGCTGAACCTTCAGCCAGGAATGGTGGTCTGCGATAACGGGCGTAACCTGGTGGCGGCTCTGCATCTTGGTGGGCTGACTCACGTGCCAAGCATGGACCACGTGCTCAACTTGGTGGTCCAGCGGTTCCTCAAGACCTACCCCCAGTTGAGTGAGTTGCTCACCAAGGTGCGGCGCATATGCGCCCATTTTCGCAAGTCCACCACCAATGACTGTGCAAGGGCGGCTACAACTCCCTGTTCACCGGCTGCTGTGTGACTTCCCACGCGTTGGAATTCGACGTTACATATGCTAGCCAGGGTGTACCAACAACGCAGGGCAGTTGTAGACTGCCAGATGAGCCCCCGAGGTGGTAGTCAGGCCAGTCAGCTTCCTCATGTCTATGCTGAGGAGTGGACGTGGATGACTGGCATCTACCAGGTCTTAGGTCCCTTTGAGGAGGCAACAGAGATGGTCAGTGGTGATGCACACATCATCAGTGTCACCATCCCTCTGTTGTGCCTCATCCAGAACTCCTTGAGGAACCTAAGATCTGAGGATTCAGCAGTGTCACAGGAGGTGGGGGAAGACAGTGACAGTGAGAGCACCCTGTTGTCAGTTTCGCAGAGCGAAACTGAGGAGGAGGAGGAGGCTGAGGAGGAGGAAGAAACTCTTGGGCACCATGCATCAGGGGGTGATTCCATGCTACCTGTTGAGCGGGTATGGGCTGAGGAGGATGAATTGGGGTCCAGTCGAGCAACAGGGTGGACTGCAGTGGCTGAAGTTGGAGAGGAGAGGAGGGGGAAAGTCAGTGTAGGCGCCAAGGGCAGGGGTACACTATTCCATGCTTTTGCCAAGTTTCTTAAACCCCAGCAAGACAGTACGACACAGCCACAGGGCAGGCAGAGCAGGGCGGAACAGTACCGCAAGATGGTGAGGGAGTATGTCGCGGACCAGACCAACGTCCTGACCGATAACTCCACGCCACATAATTACTGGCTGGCCAAGCTGGACAGGTGGCCAGAACTTGCGCAGTATGCTCTTGAGGTGCTTGCCTGCCCTCCTGCAAGGGTACTGTCTGAAAGGGTTTTTAGTGCCGCCGGGGGTATCATTACGGACAAACGGACGCGCCTGTCCACCGACAACGCCGACATCCTCACGTTCATCAAGATGAACAGGTCATGGATATCCCCCAGTTCTCATCCCCACCTCAGGCTACCTCCTAAATTGCTTGCTTTCCTCCTCCTCCTCCTCTTCATCTGAGTTGCATATGCAACAATTTTTCAGGAAAGTCATCCGGCTTCCTACTAACAATTTTTCAGGAAAGTCATCCGTCTTTCTACTAACAATTTTTCAGGAAAGTCATCCGGCTTTCTAAAAACAATTTTTCAGGAGTCATGCGGCTTTGTAAACAAATTTTTTATGAAAGGCCATGGGGTTCTATACACACAGTGCTGACGGAAGCCCATCAGCCTTTCTAAACACAATTGAATCTGTCCCATCATGAGAAAGTCCCCCCAAGGAGTCCCCACTGTAACTTGCTTCCCATACAACTACCTCACCCCCCGACACCTGTGTCTCGCCATTGTCCACCATCTCCTCAGACAACACTGGTAAATCACCACTGTCAGCACACTGAGACTGCAAAAGGTCTTGCGAATTGGGGCAGAGAATGTTCTGGGGTGTCTAGGGCCCACCAGTAAAATTCCCTCTGGGGGCCCACTGTAAAGCTCACTCTGGGGGCCCACATGCCTATGCTACCTGCCCACACTATCGAGTCTTTTATATGGACATAGGCAATGTACTGCATAGCATCTTAGGCAGCCTATTTATAGGTCAGTCTACTGTGCCATGTGTCACTTGTGCAGGAGGTGGGGGACTAGAGACCTACCTAGCTCAGGGGCCCACCGGGGGATTCACCTGTTCCCCTGTGGTCCAGTCCGAGCCTGTATGTGACCACATGCAATCTCCATCCAAAAAGTCATACTGAGGCTCACCACCATGCTTTACACTGCAATCTTATTACTGAGGCTCACAACCATGCTTTACACTGCAATCTTATTGAAAGACAGACAATCAGGGGTTCACCGCCAGGTTGTCAGGCAGCATTTTTAAGTGGGTCACCATTACTGTGTCCCTGAAAATTGCCTTGGGGTCATCGCCAGACTATTTTTATGAAAGGCCATGGGGTTCTATACACACAGTGCTGACGGAAGCCCATCAGCCTTTCTAAACACAATTGAATCTGTCCCATCATGAGAAAGTCCCCCCAAGGAGTCCCCACTGTAACTTGCTTCCCATACAACTACCTCACCCCCCGACACCTGTGTCTCGCCATTGTCCACCACCTCCTCAGACAACACTGGTAAATCCCCACTGTCAGCACACTGAGACTGCAAAAGGTCTTGCGAATTGGGGCAGAGAATGTTCTGGGGTAGCATATCAGAGAAGGGGTGACTATGGGGTTCCAGGGAGTACGTGACCACATGCAATCTCCATCCAAAAAGTCATACTGAGGCTCACCACCATGCTTTACACTGCAATCTTATTACTGAGGCTCACCACCATGCTTTACACTGCAATCTTATTGAAAGACAGACAATCAGGGGTTCACCACCAGGTTTGTCAGGCAGCATTTTTAAGTGGGTCACCATTACCAGTGTCCCTGAAAATTGCCTTGGGGTCATCGCCAGACTATTTTATGAAAGGCCATGGGGTTCTATACACACAGTGCTGACGGAAGCCCATCAGCCTTTCTAAACACAATTGAATCTCTCCCATCATGAGAAAGTCCCCCCAAGGAGTCCCCACTGTAACTTGCTTCCCATACAACTACCTCACCCCCCGACACCTGTGTCTCGCCATTGTCCACCACCTCCTCAGACAACACTGGTAAATCCCCACTGTCAGCACACGGAGACTGCAAAAGGTCTTGCGAATTGGGGCAGAGAATGTTCTGGGGTAGCGCATCAGAGAAGGGGTGACTATGGGGTTCCAGGGAGTACGTGACCACATGCAATCTCCATCTAAAAAGTCATACTGAGGCTCACCACCATGCTTTACACTGCAATCTTATTACTGAGGCTCACCACCATGCTTTACACTGCAATCTTATTGAAAGACAGACAATCAGGGGTTCACCGCCAGGTTGTCAGGCAGCATTTTTAAGTGGGTCACCATTACCCTGTCCCTGAAAATTGCCTTGGGGTCATCACCAGACTATTGGCCAGATTTATAAAAAATGGTGCAATTAGGGAGCCTCAGAGGCATCCCTACATGCTGCCCCTGGTGTTTCCTATGCATTTCCAAGGTGTTTCCATCATTTTGTGAGGTTTTCAGATGTTGGGGCAAACTTGACTGTGCAGAACCTTTGGCCCCTACAAAAATATTCCGGTCTCCCATAGACTTTAATGGGATTTGTGATTCGGCCCGAACCCACGAATCCCGCGAAAAATTCGTGCCGAATTCCGAATCCCCGAATCTTTTAGGATTCGCTCAACTCTATTCCTATTTCATCTTTAATTTCTCCACATTTTTACAGGAAAGGCGAGTTCTCTTAGGGGTAAGTATGCGTCCCGCTTCACTGAACACCTGCTCTGATGCCACACTACTGAATGGTACACACTATGACTGAGTGACCTAGTGGGGTACCACAGGGGTCAGTATTAGGCCCTATAAATTTTTGCAGATAACACTAAACTGTGTAAAGTGATTAAAACAGAAGAGGACAGTATACTGCTACAGATGGATCTGGATAGACTGGAATCTTGGGCAGAGAAGTGGCAGATGAGGTTTAACACTGACAAATGTAAGGTTATGCACATAGGAAAGAATAATGCAAGTCGCCAGTACATACTAAATGGTAAAACACTGGGTAACACTGACATGGAAAATGACCTAGGAATTTTAGTGGACAGCAAACTAAGCTGTAGAAACCAGTGTCAGACAGCTGCTACCAAGGCAAATAAGATAACGGGTTGCATCAAAAGGGGCTTAGATGCCCGTGATGAGAACATAGTTCTGCCACTTTACAAATCACTAGTCAGACCACACATGGAGTACTGTGTACAGTTCTGGGCTCCTGTGAACAAGACAAACATAGCAGAGCTGGAGAGGGTTCAGAGAAGGGCAACTAAAGTAATAACCAGAATGGGTGGACTACAGTCAGGCTCGGACTGGTCCACATGGGTAGAGAATCCCACGGTGGACCCCTGAGCAAGGTGGGCTCCTAGTCTCCCACCCCCTGCACAAGTGGCACATAACACAGTAGGCTTACTGCACTACATACATATATTCAATGTACTGCACCTCCACCAGCCTATGTTTATATAGAAAACTTCATAGATTATTAAAGAAACTCCCCAGTTTATTATTATTATTATAGACATGATCAGAGTGGAGATGACTTCCAGCTATAGAGGAAAGCTAGCCAGTATCCTCTTTTCCCCAGGACCTACCTTCTCGAAGCTGCTGCAGGGATCCCCATATTCAATCATCTGGTAGCATCTTGCTGCTGGGTGAGCAGGTAATATTTGAATGTATCGATGTGGTGGGTCCCCAAAATAAATTTTCCTGGTGGGCACTAGGCACCCCAGTTCGACACTGACTACAGTACCTAGAAAGATTATTGAAATGAGGGTTATTCAGTTTAGAAAAAAGATGACTGATAAATATATCAGGGGTCGGTACAGCAATATCTCCCATCATCTATTTATTCCCAGGACTGTGACAAGGGGACATCCTCTGTGTCTAGAGAAAACAAGGTTTGTACACAAACAGAAGAGGATTCCTTATGGTAAGAGGAGTAAGACTATGGAATTCTCTACCTTAGGAGAATAGTTCAAGAGGGGCCTGCATGTATTCCTGAAGTATAATAACATTACAGGGTATAGTTATTAGATTTCTGGAGAAGTTGTTGATCCAGGGAATTTTTCTGATTGCCGAGAAGGAATAGTTTTCCCCTTAAAATGAGGAAAATTGACTTTTACCTCACAGTTTTTCTGCCTTCCTTTGGAACAACTTACAGTATAAAAGGCTGAACTGGATTGACAGATGTCTTTTTTGAGCCTTACAAACAATGGGGCACATTTATTAAGACCAGTATTTTAGACGCCAGTCTTAATAAAACCCTGCTCTGGTGGTGGATCCGCTGCAGTTATGTAGAGGTGCCGGGCTCTAAATAACTTCAGCGGATCCACCACCACTTCTAAATGTAAGACAGCTTCCTAGCTGTCTTACATTTAGACCATTTTCTACGCCTAATACAAGCATACAGAATAGTAAATGAGATGGGCCTCTTTGCCCCTACCCTTCCTCGCCCATGCCACGCCTACTTTTTTAGCCTGGTGTAAGCAGGGAAAAGTCACAGGTTGTGGCGCAAAGGACCTTTGCACCACAATCTGGGCCAGAAATAGTGGATTTCTGTGTTATAAATGAACCCCTATGTTACTATGTGCTAATTTTCATATATTTTTTTCCAGAAACCGAGAGGAGTGTTGACAGGCTTACAACGATACTCCTCATACATACTCAGAACCATCCATAAGGAGAAATAGTACTTTAAAGGGGTTGTCCGAGTTATGACAAAAAATATATAGCACTGTAAATCTGATGGGCAACAATATATAACTAAGTTAAGCAAGTTTTAGGCAAAAAAAATCCATATTTCCTAATTCCCCTGGTTCTCTTCTGGTCTTTGTTTACATGCAATAACAACAATCTCAGCCCCTCCCCCCTCCCCCCCCCTCTGCAAAGGGAATGAATACAAGTGCTGAGTGACATGTCTGCCTGCTGGAATACTCAGCAGCATGTTGTATGTGTAGGACTACAAGTCCCAGCTGTACAATGACACTGCTAATACATACAGGAATTTCTCCCTACCTGTTCTTGTACAATACAATTCCTCTACAGCTCTTGTGCCCAGCATGTGTCTCCTCTCATTGCTGCAGCTACTGTTTGTTGTAAAGCCTTGAGCCCTCAGTGTGTTCTGGCTGAAGGGGTTAATGTTTTATCTGAAGGAAACCAGGGAGAGAGCAGATAGCAGCCTGGCAAAGAAAGGGGGCGTGACCAGTGACCTCTCGTGTACAGACTGTTATCTGAACTCTGAGGCTTGTGAACGAAACATCACAGAGCAGAGAGATAAGGTGACATCACAGGTCATGTGACCCTCAGTCAACTCTGAGAAACCAGCAGCTTTAGAAACACAAAGTATATGGGAAAGTTGTTATACCTGACAAGTTAGAAACATATAAAGAACAAAAAAATAACTCGGACAACCCCTTTAAGCTCAGGCAGCCAAAGAAGTTTTATTTGCTCATCTCTGCTAAAGGGTAGTTACCCAGAAAGAGAGGTTCTTGGTATGAGACACTCAGTATTCTTTTTTTTGGAAAGAAGATTAGTTTGCATGTCTTTTTTACAGAGAAGCATTATGTGGGTATGCAAGCACAGCAATCAATAAAAAATTATTATAAAAAAGCACTAATTAAACAGTTTGAGACTGCCACCAAAAACTTAGTGGAAAAATGTTAGGAGAAAATCGATCTACAAAGCAAAAAGAAATATGTATAAATATACATACTAGAGATGAACAAATCAATTCTATCAATTTGGAATTAATTCTGAGTTTTCCCAAAAATGTGGATTTTAACTAGAGTTGAGCAAACATATTCAAATTTGTTTCAGGCCTGATTTGTCAAACTCTTTGAAAAGTTCAATTCAGACCCCAGTTAACCTGAAAATTTGTATGTAACACCTCTTAGTCTCCTAGGACCCATATTTTTTTTCCGCAAAAACCTTCAGTTTTTACCAATTGTACATCCGCATCCGTTCCGTTTTTCCGCAAAAAAAAGGAAGGGTAGGGTATTTCTATTTCCTGGAAACGGATCCGCAATTGCGGATGATATGCGTATGACATATTGATGCATTCCGCATATCATCCGCATTTTTTGCGGACCCATTGACTATAATGGGACCACGGACCGCATATGCGGACAAAAGTAGGACAGGCTCTATCTTATTTGCGGATCCGCATAACGGAATGGAACAACGGATGCAGACAGTATACGGAGTGCTGTCCGCATTTTTCAGGACCCATTGAAATGAATGGATCCGCATCTTATCCGCATGATTTGCGGATCGGATGCGGATCGGATCAGGAAAGAAAAACAGGAAGTGTGAATGGACCCTAAGGGAGTATGGCTTATTAAATCAAATAATAACTATTTACAATGATCTATATAACTTGTCCTTCTACTAGAAGGGATCTAGTAAGACAACTGCATGTATTGCAAGGGAAGACATGATGGTACAGATGTGTTTTTTTATCAAGATTACATTCAGAGGTGGTGTGGGGAATATAGGGAGTAGTATTACGTATTAATGTCTACTAGGTTAGCAGGTTTGTGGGAATGGTTTTAGGAGTCTGCTAAAGTTTTACTTTCATATATATTAAAATAGACAATAAGCAAAAATAACATGTAGAACAAATTTACACAACAAAGAAGCCATGAAAGCTCTGCTTCATATTTATTTTACTTCTACAGTGTTGCCATTTTATGTAGTGCTTTACAGACATCACTGCTGTCTCCAGTGGAGCTCACAAGCTAATTTCCCTATCAATTTGTGTTTGGAGTGTGGGAAGAATTTGGAGTACCTGAAAGAAACCCACTCATATACACTGTGTTCCAAATTATTATGCAAATCATATTTTTCTCTGATTTTCTTAAATAGTCAATGCAAATAAAAGCCAGTATAATGTTCAAGTCAACCATTAGAGTATAAATCAAATTTTATTGAAGAAACCTCCTAATGATAACAGTATTTTTTTCCCAAATTAAAAAACTCAAAATTATTATGCACAACAGAATTTCAAAACATTTTATAGGTTGTAAAGGACTGAAAATGGTCATTTGTTGAATTTTCAGCATTAAGAGGTCACATTTACTAAAATCAAAAGCTATTTCAATCAAAAACATTTTAACAGGCTAAGTCACGTGTTAACATAGGACCCCTTATTTGATATCACCTTCACTATTCTTGCATCCATTGAACTTGTGAGTTTTTGAGGAGTTTCTGGTTGAATTTCTTTGCAGGATGACATGAATAGCCTCCCAGAGCTGCTGTTTTGATGTGAACTGCCTCCTACCCTCATAGTTCTTTTGCTTGAGGATACTTCAAAGGTTCGCAATAGGGTTGAGGTCAGGGGAGGATATAAGCCACACTACAAGTTTCTCTCCTTTTATGCCCATAGCAGACAATGACTTTGCAGCATAAGATGGTGCATTGTCATACATGAAGATGAATTTGCTACAGAAGGCAGGGTTCTTCTTTTTGTATTTTGGAAGAAAATGGTCAGTCAGAAACTCTATATACTTTGCCATGGTCATTTTCACACCTTCAGGGACCCTAAAAGGGCCAAAAACATGACTCTGCCACCTTCTTGCTGACATCGCAACCTTGTTGGTACATGGTGGCGATCCATCAGTCATCCACTATTCCATCCATCTGGATCATCCAGTGTTGTACAACACTCATCAGTAAACAAGACTGATTGAAATTTAGTCTTCATGTATGTCTGGGCCCACTGCAACCATTTCTGCCTGTGAGCGCTGGTTAGGGGTGGCCAAACAGTAGGTTCATACACAGAGGCAAACCTAACGAGGATCCTACACCTTGAGGTTCGCGGGACTCCAGAGGCACCAGTGGCTTCAAATACATTTTTGCTGCTTTGTAATGGCATTTTAGCAGCTACCCTCTTAATCCAATTCATTTGTGTGGCAGAAACCTTCCTCATTATGCCTTTATCTGCTCAAACCCATCTGTGCTCTGAATCAGCCACAAATCTCTTCACAGTATGATGATCACAATTAGGTTTTCATGAAATATCTAATGTCTTCATACCTTGTCTAAGGCATTTCCTTATTTGAAACCATATTGCTTGAAACCTGTGGCCTGCTTAATAATATGGATATCCTTCTTAAGTAGTTTTTCTTTTATTGGGCTCATCTGGCAAACCAATTATCACCAGTGTTTGAGATTGATTTCAGTGATCCAAAGAGCCTTGAGACACAATACCATCCATGAATTTTATTAAAACCAAAAAAATTACGGGGGGAATTTATGACCAAATATACACCACTTTTTGGCATTTGACGCATATTTTGTTGCAAAGGTGATTTGTGGCAAAATCTGCAACTTCTTCCCCTTCCACGCCACATATTCCAGTTCTAAAAAAGAAGGCATGGCAAGGGCATGGAAGATGGCGGGCCAGAAGGCCTGTTTAATTTATCATTTTCTATACCAGTTTTTGGCATTCAAAATTATCTAAATCTACTCCAGTAAGGGTGCTGGCATAGATGTAAGGCTGTTGACGGCGCCTCTACATAACTTAGGCACACCAGCGCAGAGGGATTAAGACCGGTGTCTAAAATGCCGGTCTTAATAAATGAACCCATACAACTTTATGACAGATAAATCCAATTTCCATAATCATTTGGAAGATGGTGTGTGGAAAGAGTATACAAACGCCATACAGATGTTATCTTGGTGAGATTTTAAATAGAACACCAGCACCACTGCTAACCACTGACCCACCATGCGGCTCCTTACAGCAAGGCTTCTCAAACCTTTCTGCTCATGATCCACCAGCCAGAACATGGAGATGCAAGGGGCTCAGAATCATTGGTGGTTGAAGTCAAATTGAAAAATATTGTTACATTTCTTCTTTTTTTTTCCATAGAAGCCAGTGTATAAAACAAAAAAATCGTACATCGCTTAACAGAGATTGGTGTGAAGTTGACTGTCCAGTGTCTGATCACTTCTGTCAAGACTACTTGTTTCGCTAAGACACAACAACTCATCATTTAAGTCTGCTTCATATCTAGATGTAACCATCTTTTTTATTAGTTATAAATAAGCATGCTTGAAAAAAGATCCAGGTGGGAGCTGAAACATTCTATGTTTATGGACACTTGAAAATGAATCAATGGTTTTCCAGTATTGTTGTTGGACTGCTGTAATCTCTTCAAGCACTTGCACAATTGCCCTGTTCCTGTTTTTTTGACAGGATCTCTCTTTTAAAGGAATCGTGCAAAAGGACGGGCACACAGGCTCTGACATCTCGTGCACAGAGCTTGACCACCTCCTCAGGCTGGGATCACCTTGTGCACAAAATGTAGTCTGAAAGAGCCTGGTGGATGACATGGAGTCACGTGACCCGCTGCGCTGCGAGTGTAACAGGACCATAGAGAAACACAAATGACATTAGATAAGTATTTTTTATGATGAGCTAAGGCACTTTGCATCTTATAAATATAACTTAAACAACCCCTTTAAGCAAGGTACATACTGTATGTGCTACATAAACATAAACTACCATATTTTTTGCTTTATAAGACACACTTTTTTCCCCAAAAGTAGGGGGAAATGACCGTGTGTCTTATACAGCGAATACTAGTGAGCGCTTCCACTATGGAAGCACTCACTAGTATACATTAGGTGCTGGGAGTGGGGAAGATACTTACCCTCCCTGGTCTTCTTGCTAGGGCCGGTGCTCCTCCTTTTTCTCCTGTTGGAGCTGCACTTTCCTAACCCCATACAGCGTCAGGATGTAGTGTGTGAACTATGACCTGACGCTGCACGCAGTCTGGTGACAGTGCAGCACCGACCGGAGAAGAAGGAAAAAATACTGCTGCTGAGATGCAGAGGACTCGCGCCGCAGGAGAGGTAAGCATATTTTTTATTTTAGTCTGATGGGGGTCTGAAATTCCTCATGGGAGTCTACAAAGGGTTGATGGGGGTCAAAAAGGGCTGATCTGAGGTCTGAGGGGGATATAAAAGGGCTGATGGGGTTTTAAAGGGCTGATCTGAGGTCTGTTGGGGGTCTGAAAGTGCTGAGGGGGGTCTGAAAGGGCTGATCTGAGGTCTGATGGGGGTCTTAAAAGGCTGATGGGAGTCTGAAAAGGCTGATCTGAGGTCTGATGGAGGTTTGAAAAGGCTGATCTGAGGTCTGATGGTCTTAAAGGGCTGATGGGGGTCTGAAAGGGCAGATCTGATATCTGATTGGGGGTCTTAAAGGGCTGATGGGAGTCTGAAAGGGCTGATCTAATATCTGATGGGGGTCTTAAAGGGCTGATGGGGTCTGAAAGGGCTGATCTGTTGTCTGATGGGGTTTGAAAGGTCTGATCTGAGGACTGATGGGGGTCTGAAAGGGCTGATGGGGGTCTCAAAGGGCTTATCTGAGGTCTAATGGGGTAATCACAGAAATAACCTCTAAAACATAACCTTTAATAAATAAATGATTAAAAGACTACAATCTCATCGAGTTGGTCAAATAACACATCTATAGTTAGTAAAACCAAACACCCAAGTGATGTGATACTCTTTATTGGGGTGGTAACTGGGTGTAGATATCCTTATAGAAGGTGGGCTGGGCTAATACGGGGTAGATAATGTAAATTGGGTTGCCTCTCTATAGAAAAAACTAACCCTAGTAGCCCCTGCCACTATTTAGAGCCCTACCTAGTAAAACGGAACTGCCGCCCCGATAGGGGCGATCCCGTGTCAGGAACCTCCTGTAATTCCTACGGTGTCCCTGACAAAGGACAGAATCCCATCACCCAGCATACATATATTGTCCGTCAGGAACTATATGGATGTCCTTAATGTTAATCATATCGGCTTAAGATTCACCTCAGAGATCGACATCTCATCTATTACTTTTTTGGATTTAAGATTGACCAAAGACCAGAATTGTTCCATTAAAACCACGCTTCATCGCAAAAGTACGGCCACCAACAGCCTCCTTCGATGGGAGAGCCATCATCCGAAACCATTACGGAGAGGGATCCCTAGAGGCCAGTTTTTAAGGTTAAGACGCAACTGTTCGGGGTCTGAGGACTTTGAGCAGGAGGCAGGTAATCTTTATGATAGATTCAAAATGAGGGGCTATCCCGTACAGTATTTAAGGGAAGCTTGGCATCATGCCCGCTCTAGGGACCGGAATACACTGCTCCAAACGAAACCGAAGGGGGAGGGTGATAATCAACTCCGAATAGTGGGTACTTTTGATCATGCACATGTTGATGTCCGAAACATACTTACCCGCTATTGGTCACTTCTAAAGACCGATCCGGACTTGAAGGATTCTCTTCTGGATATTCCGGCTATCACTTTTAGACGAGGCCGGAATATTGGTGACTCTTTGGTGACCAGTCACTTTGAACCACCCAGAAAACATACCTGGTTGGATAATCGACATAATGGCACTTTTCGTTGCGGCCATTGTAAAGCGTGTAAACATGTCAGAGTGGGCCACACTTTTGAGAACAGCAGTGGCTCTAGAACATATGAGATGAGAGGTTTTGCTAACTGCAATACTATTAACGTGGTTTACATGATGATTTGTAGCTGCGGTTCCCTTTATATAGGGAAGACCTGTAGGGAATTCAAAGTTAGAATCCTAGAACACCTGGGAGACATCAGAAATAGTAGGGATAAACCAATAGCCAGACATGTAATCACTAGACATGAAGGTAGGACGCAAGGGGTTTCATTCATGGTTATAGAGACTGTTCGTGTATCCATCAGAGGAGGTGACATAGATCAGCTCCTTAAACAGAAAGAATCACGGTGGATATACTGTTTGAACACATTGTCCCCTAATGGACTTAATGAAAGCACGGATTATACTTGTTTTATTTAGGACTACTTTGATAATCAACGATGGGAGTTGGGGGTTGTGTGCACAACTGTATCTCATACCTGTATCCCTTTCGGTGGTAAACCCTCTGGTCAGGGACAATACATTTGAACAATGCACTATCCCCTTCAGAGTCCTGGTATTTGATCATGAGAAATATGCTGATCATTGATGTGATATTTATTTATTTATTTATGAATAGATATGAGCGAGTAGTGTTCGATCGAGCTGGTATTCGATCGAATACTACGCTATTCGGCGTACTCGATTTCGTTCGAGTATAACGGCGATGGCGCACTTAGAATTAGTTTCCCCTCCCACCTTCCCTGGCGCTCTTTTTCCACCAATCACCATGCATGACAGGCACGCTGAGCACGCTGGCAGCGCGAAAACGGCGTCTACATGGATTGGCTGGAAAAACCATGTGACCTCGAATATTAAAAACTCAGCTCTTCCTGCTCGTACGCATATGCTGCGTGAACTTAGTCAGGAACAGAGGCTGGAGAAGGGAGAGACAGGTTTTAGCTGTTGGACAGGCAGGAGCGTGATTAAAAGCCCTTATCAGGGCTACTATAGTGCAGTACAGTGATAGCTTTACTACTGTATACACTCTGCAGAGAACGGCTGCTGTATTCAGGGATAGCTGCTGGAGTAGGGACAGAGAGAGGCATTAGTGGTGTATTAGGTGCTCTGCTACATACCAAACTATATTTGGCACTACTGCTGTGTACCTTGAACTATAAAATATATAGGCCTTATAATTGGCAACTGTACTGTGCGTTCTCTTGCAAACTAATTGAAATACCTGGTGTTAATACCCACCGTCTGAACAGTTAGTACACGGCTGTGTACCTTGAACTATAAAATATATAGGCCTTATAATTGGCAACTGTACTGTGCGTTCTCTTGCAAACTAATTTAAATACCTGGTGTTAATACACACCGTCTGAACAGTTAGTACACGGCTGTGTACCTTGAACTATAAAATATATAGGCCTTATAATTGGCAACTGTACTGTGCGTTCTCTTGCAAACTAATTTAAATACCTGGTGTTAATACCCACCGTCTGAACAGTTAGTACACGGCTGTGTACCTTGAACTATAAAATATATAGGCCTTATAATTGGCAACTGTACTGTGCGTTCTCTTGCAAAATAATTGAAATACCTGGTGTTAATACCCACCGTCTGAACAGTTAGTACACGGCTGTGTACCTTGAACTATAAAATATATAGGCCTTATAATTGGCAACTGTACTGTGCGTTCTCTTGCAAAATAATTTAAATACCTGGTGTTAATACCCACCGTCTGAACAGTTAGTACACGGCTGTGTACCTTGAACTATAAAATATATAGGCCTTATAATTGGCAACTGTACTGTGCGTTCTCTTGCAAACTAATTTAAATACCTGGTGTTAATACCCACCGTCTGAACAGTTAGTACACGGCTGTGTACCTTGAACTATAAAATATATAGGCCTTATAATTGGCAACTGTACTGTGCGTTCTCTTGCAAAATAATTGAAATACCTAGTGTTAATACCCACCGTCTGAACAGTTAGTACACGGCTGTGTACCTTGAACTGTAAAATATATAGGCCTTATAATTGGCAACTGTACTGTGCGTTCTCTTGCAAACTAATTGAAATACCTGGTGTTAATACCCACCGTCTGAACAGTTAGTACAAGGCTGTGTACCTTGAACTTTAAAATATATAGGCCTTATAATTGGCAACTGTACTGTGCTTTCTCTTGCAAACTAATTTAAATACCTGGTGTTAATACCCACCGTCTGAACAGTTAGTACACGGCTGTGTACCTTGAACTATAAAATATATAGGCCTTATAATTGGCAACTGTACTGTGCGTTCTCTTGCAAACTAATTGAAATACCTGGTGTTAATACCCACCGTCTGAACAGTTAGTACACGGCTGTGTACCTTGAACTTTAAAATATATAGGCCTTATAATTGGCAACTGTACTGTGCGTTCTCTTGCAAAATAATTGAAATACCTGGTGTTAATACCCACCGTCTGAACAGTTAGTACACGGCTGTGTACCTTGAACTATAAAATATATAGGCCTTATAATTGGCAACTGTACTGTGCGTTCTCTTGCAAACTAATTTAAATACCTGGTGTTAATACCCACCGTCTGAACAGTTAGTACACGGCTGTGTACCTTGAACTTTAAAATATATAGGCCTTATAATTGGCAACTGTACTGTGCGTTCTCTTGCAAACTAATTTAAATACCTG
The DNA here is from genome assembly GCA_900303285.1 of Rhinella marina. Classification (NCBI taxonomy): domain Eukaryota; kingdom Metazoa; phylum Chordata; class Amphibia; order Anura; family Bufonidae; genus Rhinella; species Rhinella marina. The sequence continues at coordinate 69,904 of ONZH01023883.1, read as the reverse complement.
GTGTTAATACCCACCGTCTGAACAGTTAGTACACGGCTGTGTACCTTGAACTATAAAATATATAGGCCTTATAATTGGCAACTGTACTGTGCGTTCTCTTGCAAAATAATTGAAATACCTGGTGTTAATACCCACCGTCTGAACAGTTAGTACACGGCTGTGTACCTTGAACTATAAAATATATAGGCCTTATAATTGGCAACTGTACTGTGCGTTCTCTTGCAAACTAATTGAAATACCTGGTGTTAATACCCACCGTCTGAACAGTTAGTACACGGCTGTGTACCTTGAACTATAAAATATATAGGCCTTATAATTGGCAACTGTACTGTGCGTTCTCTTGCAAACTAATTGAAATACCTGGTGTTAATACCCACCGTCTGAACAGTTAGTACACGGCTGTGTACCTTGAACTATAAAATATATAGGCCTTATAATTGGCAACTGTACTGTGCTTTCTCTTGCAAAATAATTGAAATACCTGGTGTTAATACCCACCGTCTGAACAGTTAGTACACGGCTGTGTACCTTGAACTATAAAATATATAGGCCTTATAATTGGCAACTGTACTGTGCGTTCTCTTGCAAAATAATTGAAATACCTGGTGTTAATACCCACCGTCTGAACAGTTAGTACACGGCTGTGTACCTTGAACTATAAAATATATAGGCCTTATAATTGGCAACTGTACTGTGCGTTCTCTTGCAAACTAATTGAAATACCTGGTGTTAATACCCACCGTCTGAACAGTTAGTACACGGCTGTGTACCTTGAACTATAAAATATATAGGCCTTATAATTGGCAACTGTACTGTGCGTTCTCTTGCAAACTAATTTTAATACCTGGTGTTAATACCCACCGTCTGAACAGTTAGTACACGGCTGTGTACCTTGAACTATAAAATATATAGGCCTTATAATTGGCAACTGTACTGTGCGTTCTCTTGCAAAATAATTTCACGGCTGTGAAGGCAAAATATTGTAACCAAAAAAAAATAAAATGCGGAGGGGGGCTAGCGGAATAGGACGTGGACGAGGACGGGGGCGCGGAAATGCTGTTGGGGGCCTTGTTGAAGCCAGTGGGGATACAATGCGTGCTGGTGAGGGTCAGCCAGGATCCCGCTCATCCAGAATCCCTGCCTTTATGGGACAGTTAAGCAGGGGGCGGGTTACACCGCTGTTGAGGCCTGAGCAGGTTGAACAGGTGGTGCAATGGATAGCCGATAGCGCTTCCACACAGTTGTCCACCAGCCAGTCATCCACACAGTCTCACTCTGACCCTCCTTCCTCCACACCTGGCCAACAGAGTCATCCCACCATTGACCCCTCCCAGGAGCTCTTTTCGGGTCCTTTTTCAGATGTGCCGGAAGAATCCCAGGAGCTAGCAGAGGAATTTGTTTGTAGTGATGCCCAAACACTTGAGTTTTCGCCATCTCCTGCTGATGTGGACCCTGAGCCAGCATCTGTTATCATGAGCGATGATGATGATGAGACGCAGTTGCCATCAAGGGAGGCTGTTGGAATGTCCAGTGGGCAGCAGGAGGAGCAGAGTGAGGAAGTGGAAGAGGAGGTGGTGGATGACGAAATGACCGACCCCACTTGGCCAGGGGTGATGTCCAGCGAGGAAAGCAGTGGAGAGGTGGTGGTCTGCGCAGCACCGAAAAAGGCAGCAAGAGGCAGAGGGATGTCCAGAGGCAGAGGGATGTCCAGAGGCAGAGGGATGTCCACAGGCAGAGGGATGTCCACAGGCAGAGGGATGTCCATAGGCAGAGGACAGTCCAGACAGAGAAGTGAGGCCACAGCCAGCAGGGCCGAAGCTGTTCCCGGCAGCGGGCAGTCGCGCGAAGCTCCCCCATCGAGGCCTCGTACTTCTGTGGTGTGGAGATTTTTTAATGTTTGTGCGGATGACAAACTGAGCGCGGTTTGCACACTCTGCCACTCAAAACTGAGTAGGGGCTCTGAGAAGAGCAATCTGACCACCTCAGGCATGCGGCGTCACTTGGAAGTCAAGCACTGGGCTGAGTGGGAGAGAGCAAACGCAATACAACCTGCGCCCGGTCTTGCTGCCACTGCCTCTTCCCCTTTGTTGTGTGCTGCCACTGCGGTCCAGACCTCCAGCCAGGACACCTCCACATCTGCCTCTGCCTCGGCTACTTTGGGGCCTTCTCCTTCAGCCTCCCCTTCCCCCGCCTCTTCGCCTGCACCTTCACACTCCTCGTCCCAACAACTGTCCATCTCGCAGGCGTTCGACCGCAGGCGGAAGTACGCCTCGAGTCACCCCCAAGCCCAAGCCTTAAACTGCCACATCTCCAAACTGCTGGCCCTGGAGATGTTGCCGTTTAGGCTTGTGGAGACGCAGGCCTTCCGCGACCTGATGGCGGCTGCCGCACCTCGCTATTCCGTCCCCAGCCGCCACTACTTTTCCCGGAGTGCCGTCCCCGCCCTGCACCAGCACGTGTCGCGTAACATCAGGCGGGCCCTGAGGTACGCAGTCAGCGCAAAGGTCCACTTGACCACCGACTCGTGGACAAGCGCTTGCGGCCAGGGACGATACATTTCTTTGACGGCACACTGGGTGAATGTTGTGGAAGCGGGGACGGGGTCGCAAACAGAGACGGCCTACCTACCACCCCCGCCCAAGATTGCCAGCATGGGTTCTGATACACCCCCCTCCTCTTCCTCCTCCTCCTCCTCTGCCTTAACATCGCCCTCAGCCGCTAGCTGGAAGCGTTGCAGCACTGGCGCGGGGAGACGTCAGCAGGCGGTGCTTAAGCTCATCAGCTTGGGCGACAGGAAGCACAGCGCCCCAGAGGTGAGGGACGCCATATTGCAGCAGACGGAGATGTGGCTGTCGCCGCTGCAGCTAGGACCAGGCATGGTCGTGTGCGATAACGGCCGTAACCTGGTGGCGGCTCTGGAGCTTGCCGAACTCAATCACGTACCATGCCTGGCCCACGTTTTTAATCTGGTAGTCCAAAAATTTCTAAAGACTTACCCCAACCTGGCAGAGCTACTGGTGAAAGTGCGGCGCTTGTGCGCTCACTTTCGGAAGTCAACTGTAGCTGCTGCTAGCTTAAAAAAACTCCAGCAACGCCTCCATTTGCCTGAACATCGGCTGTTGTGCGACCTGCCGACTCGCTGGAATTCCACCTATTCCATGTTGGCCAGGGTGTGTGAGCAGCAGAGAGCATTGATGGAGTACCAGATTATGAATCCACGCGTGCCTCCAACTCAGCTCCCTCAGTTTGCCAACCACGAGTGGCCATGGATGGCAGACATATGCGATGTACTGCGTATCTTTGAGGAGTCCACCAAGAAGGTCAGCAGCGAGGACGCTATAGTGAGCGTAACCATCCCGCTCCTATGCGTCCTTAAAGAATCACTCATCGCAATAAGGGAGAACGCATTGCACGCAGAGGAGACGGGGGTAGGAGGAGACGCAACGGAGCTACACAGTCAGACCACACTTTTGTCTGCTTCTCGGTGGCAGTTGCAGGAGGAGGATGAGGAGGAGGAGGACGACGTGGAGGTGGCTGTGGAAGAGGAGGAGGATGCTGGCGGCGAGGGTAGCAGTCAGGCTGTGTGCGTCCCATTGGTTCAGCGCGGATGGGGCGGAGAGGAGGCGGAAGAGGAAGAGGAGGAAATGGCAAGTGATCCTTCTGGTGGGGGCAGTGAGGTCATGCCTATTCAGAGTCTGGCACACATGGCTGACTTCATGCTGGGCTGCTTTTCCCGGGACACACGTGTTGTCCGGATAGTGGAGAACAAACTGTACTGGGTCTTCGCAATCCTGGACCCCCGGTATAAAGATAACGTCTCTTCTTTTATTCCGGTAGAGGAGAGGACGAATCGATTGCTGGAATACCAGAGGGAACTCGTGCAGAACATGATGGAGATTTTCCCACCCACCATCGCTGGCGGCAGAGAGGAGAGGGTCTCCCAGAGTCCCACAACATCAATCAGGCCCACAGCCACCAGGGGAACACTCTCCAAGGTGTGGGACACGTTCATGGCACCCCCTCGTGCAACTTCCATCACTGCGGGGCCCGCTATCAGCAGGAGGGACAAGTATCGGCGGATGTTGCGGGAGTACCTGGCAGACCGTACCCCTGTCCTCCCCGATCCCTCGGCGTCCTACACTTACTGGGTCTCCAAGTTGGACACGTGGCTGGAACTGTCCCTGTACGCCTTGGAGGTGCTTGCCTGCCCTGCCGCCAGCGTGCTATCAGAAAGGGTGTTCAGCGCAGCCGGGGGCATTATAACCGATAAGCGCAGCCGCCTGTCAACCGACAGTGCCGACAGGCTGACGCTAATCAAAATGAACAGCAAGTGGATTGACCCGGACTTTGCTTCTCCAACAGTGGAAAGCAGCCAAAAGTGAAGTGCCATTTCCTCCTCCACCTCCTCCTCCTTAACCGCCGTAGAATTGCTCCGTAAATAAGAAAAATTTATATATTTATGGCTCACCTCTTGGGCCTCCACAAAATGTTTAAGAGGTCTCACCTCTTGGGCCTCCACAAAATGTTTAAGAGGTCTCACCTCTTGGGCCTCCACAAAATGTTTAAGAGGTCTCACCTCTTGGGCCTCCACAAAATGTTTAAGAGGTCTCACCTCTTGGGCCTCCACAAAATCTTTAAGAGGTCTCACCTCTTGGGCCTCCACAAAATGTTTAAGAGGTCTCACCTCTTGGGCCTCCACAAAATCTTAAGAGGTCTCACCTCTTGGGCCTCCACAAAATGTTTAAGAGGTCTCACCTCTTGGGCCTCCACAAAATTTTTAACAGGTCTCACCTCTTGGGCCTCCACAAAATTTTTAACAGGTCTCACCTCTTGGGCCTCCACATAATTTTATCAAGGTCTCACCTCTTGGGCCTCCACAAAATTTTTAAGAGGTCTCACCTCTTGGGCCTCCACAAAATGTTTAAGAGGTCTCACCTCTTGGGCCTCCACAAAATTTTATCAAGGTCTCACCTCTTGGGCCTCCACATAATTTTATCAAGGTCTCACCTCTTGGGCCTCCACAAAATTTTTAACAGGTCTCACCTCTTGGGCCTCCACAAAATTTTATCAAGGTCTCACCTCTTGGGCCTCCACAAAATTTTTAACAGGTCTCACCTCTTGGGCCTCCACAAAATTTTATCAAGGTCTCACCTCTTGGGCCTCCACAAAATTTTATCAAGGTCTCACCTCTTGGGCCTCCACAAAATTTTTAACAGGTCTCACCTCTTGGGCCTGCACAAAATTTTCCATGAGCCTCTGGCCAGCCCACGGCCTCTTCCTGCCTTTTGCGGTCCTACGCATCCCTCAACATCCCCACTGCTTTACCTGCTAGACATGACACTCGGCCAGGTCGGGTCACTGACATCTCAAGCGCCAACAATTTGGGCATTTTAAGGCTTCTGCATGTGTTTGAGTTGTTTTTACATTTTAAAGAAGACATGTCTGACCACATCTCACACACACACACAATGACAATTAGGGGTGGGGTCTATTTGCTTTCCCCTTTGCCTATGCCATCTGTGGTTGTCATAGGCAACGTGATTTTAAGGGGTGCAGAATTTTATCTTCTTTTTTGTCTAGTTTGGCTTGGGGTCCATGGCAATGTAGAGGAAAGAAGGTTTCCTTGTATGGTCTCACTTTACAGAGAGGTTACATTGTCTTTGGAGTGTATTGTTGAGAGGCTGTGATAGTGGCGTAATAGTGCGACTTGGGCGCGTTATATGCACCCAGACATGCTTCCCCTGCTGTCCCAGTTGCATTCCAGCAGTGTTGGCATCCTTTTCTGAGGTTTCAGGGTGGACTTGGTGACCTCCAAGTGGTCGAATTGAGATTTCCAAGTGGCGAGCATTTTTTTCCCATAGACTTTAATGGGATTCGATATTCGGTCGAATAGTCGAATTTCGCGGTCTATTCGAATCGAATTTCGAACTTTCGAATATTTCACTACTCGCTCATCTCTATTTATGAATAGACACACTTTTGGATTCTTAACACGATTCCTTGTATTACCTAAGCGATGTCTTTTGACTTCAATGTACCTCCTGAGCTGGCCTTGACACGCACCATGGCTGCTGTGAAACGCAGCGCTGGTGCGTGTTGACGTCATCAGCTTCTATCCCTGGTTCATGTGTGGAACGCAGCGCTGATACGTATGGTGTCATCAGACAGCGTGGCGGTTCCCTGCTCTAATGAGAGCATCTGGCGCGCGGCCTTTAAAAGTAAAGGGCCAGGTGAGTGCTATTGCTCTTCCGACCGTGTTGACACCAGTACTGGGGTATCTATCGAACGGCATACATCGGCTTCTATCGTGACCATATTGATGGATGAACTTATACGCAAGTACCTTACAGAGGGATGTTTGTTCACTCTCTGAAATCCATGATCATTGTATTATGTGTTTCTAACTTTGGTTATTTGTCCATGAGTTAGAACTTTGGACATCTGTCTGAGTTTAGAGCCTAACATCAATGGCCACTATTTGTTCCTAGGCGCCTATATTTAAGAATATATCACCTGGTAGTAGGGTTACTACTGTCTATTCTTTTTTGCGCCTGGCTGTTTCACATTGACCATTATGGTACATTGTTTCCCTTCCATTAGTTGGTTGGGAATATATGCCGCTCTTTAGTATTATATATATTTTTCTTCTCTTTTTTTGACTTTAGTTCCATGGTTTGATATCTAACTGTTTGGGAAACAATTCCTTAGTTATATTATGTCCCCTGAAGAGCTACACTGAGGTGTTAGCGAAACGCGTCGGGACAAAGGGACATCTGATAAAACCCCCCCCCTTTTGTTTATCTTGGGAGATTATATGAAAATTATAACAGGTGATTTGTTCCACATTGAACAGTCACCAATTGGAACTTTCTGTATGTAGTGGCGCCAAATTACCATATTGCCTGGTTCAGGTGCATTGTGGGGACATTCGTTATTGTCCTAGCATTATTGATATCCATATTAGTCTTGCAATTGTTGGACTATACACAGACTGATGGACAATATATGTATGCTGGGTGATGGGATTCTGTCCTTTGTCAGGGACACCGTAGGGATTACAGGAGGTTCCTGACACGGGATCGCCCCTATCGGGGCGGCAGTTCCGTTTTACTAGGTAGGGCTCTAAATAGTGGCAGGGGCTACTAGGGTTAGTTTTTTCTATAGAGAGGCAACCCAATTTACATTATCTACCCCGTATTAGCCCTATAAGGATATCTACACCCAGTTACCACCCCAATAAAGAGTATCACATCACTTGGGTGTTTGGTTTTACTAACTATAGATGTGTTATTTGACCAACTCGATGAGAGTGTAGTCATTTAATCATTTATTTATTAAAGGTTATGTTTTAGAGGTTATTTCTGTGATTACTTTGATTTCATATCCTCTTATGTGTTATCGTACCTGTCTGACGGTGCATTTGTCAGTACTACTGTGATTTCTGAGGTCTAATGGGGGCCTGACATGGAGGTCTGATGGGGTTCTGACATGGAGGGCTGATATGGGGGTCTGATGTGATGTCCTGATATTTATGGGGGGTCTGATATGAGGATCTGATGAAAAATATGTTTTTCTTATTTTCCTACTCTAATATCTGGGGTGGGTCTTATCATTGGGTGCGTCTTATAAGGCAAACAATATGGTAATTCCACAAGGTGTCAAAATTATATCAATATATAGGTATATAGATCACATTGCAAGACACTAAGGGGGGTTTATCCAGATTAGCATTCCTTCATCAGTCTTGATTCCCCTGCGCTGGAGTGAGATGCACCTAATTTATTGACAGAGGCTTCTTAATAAATTACACACATCTCTGGCACTTTGTGCCAGAGATCTTCTAAAACATCATTCACATCTCAGTGTTTGATCAGTGATTTCCATCAGTAATTGTGAGCCAAAACCAGGATTAGAGCCTCCACAGACATAAGGTATAAGGGAAAGATCTGCACCTGTTCTGTGTTTATTGCCGCACCTGGTTTTGGCTCAAAATCACGGATGGAAATCGTTGACCAAAACACTGATGTGTGGATGAGGCATCAATGTGAATAGTTATCGCAGGATTTCAGATTACCCTGTTAACACATCTTTTGTATGATCCTAAGATCATCTTCTTACAATTTATCAAACAACCTCGTTTTGATATATGCTTAAATACATTATTTAATATTTGGTCTTATACATATCCTCTCTTCTAAACGGAAACGGTGATTGATGAAATATACAGACAATTGCACTAAATTCCATACAAAAGCTCTAGTCCAGTACTAAGGGAATTAGGTGAGATACTTTGAGAAATATTTTCTGCAAAGCCCAGCTGACCATTCATCTCTCTTTTTAACTAGTGTCAATGCTGGTTTACTTGATGATGATTTGATGCCTTGCAATTGCTCCCCTTTGTGCACTGAAAATGAATGATGACAGAGACTTTATAATGCTGACTGAAGTGTTGCAGGAAATGGCAAAAATGGAAAATGCCATTTTGCACTGAATAGTAAAATGTATGTTTACCAGTATAATAGTGTTATATGTTATACAGTTAAAATTCAAATATCATAGTTGTGAAATCTAATATATAAAGCTGAGTCTATGTGTGTATGTGTGTATATCCGCTAAAGGAATCTGCATTGTCGCAGCTACAATCACGAAATTCGGCACACAGGTGTCCAGGAAGGTTTTAGAACGGGTCTCAGCTCTCCAGACGTACCGTTCCTGAGATATTCCCAAAAAATTCATTAGCCAAGAGAAGCCTGGTCACATGACCCTTATTAGCCAATAGAAGCTCACAGGCAGTTAGTCTTCGCATACCAGGTTTCTATAACAACACAGTCAATTCACTGCTGTATGTCTGCTTTAAAGGGGCACAGCGCTGTGGATGACACTGTTAAAGGAGTATTCCGGTTACCATAACTATAACTTATGTTTTAGACTAACTCGACGATGTACTTATTCTTTGGAACGGAAATGTAGCACTATTCAACACATTTGTAACCAGATTGAATACCAATGATTTGGGCCTCTTTTTTACATCGACTATTGAATCAGTATCCATAACCTTTCTGGACCTAACTATCACTATAGAAACTGACGGACATCTCAGTACCAACCTTTACCGTAAACCGACTGCCACTAATAATCTATTACAGTGGAGCAGCCGCCACCCTAGATCCCTGTGCAAAGGTATTCCAAAGGGACAATACCTTAGGATGAGGCGCAATTGTTCACACGCAGTGGACTTTAAGGCAGCGGCAGATGACCTGCGTGACAAGTTTCGGTCCAGAGGGTATCCAGACTCAGTTCTAAAACAAGCATATCATCATGCTCGCTGCAGTGATAGGAACAAGCTTCTGGTCCCCAAATCATCAGCTAATAAACGAGAGGAGCAGTTTTGTCTGCTTTATCTGAGAGGTTATACTACTATACTGGTTACTTTGTCATTTGCCCATCAGGCTATAGGATACTTTTTAACCAGTACCCAGCCTTACTAGCCATCTTTGAGCAGTTGTCATTGTTTGACACAGCATGAATACTTCGCATCAGTATGGACAACATGGCTTTTTATATATACAGGCATTTATACACCTAGTAATGGGGTTTATGCCTGTTGTCCCCCACTTCGAAGTTCTTAGCTATTTCCCTTTAGGTATGGATTCTGTATTTATCTGCCTAAGGATCTCACCATTTACATACGCAGGAGACAGGACGGCACACCTGTTAACACACGGAGTGGCAGAGGGAGGCGCAGTTCGGATGCATCAACCACGCCCCTCTCGCGTGATTGGCCACTCCAGGTACACGCCCCTCCTACTCCTCTCGCTAATCTCTATTAATAGAGCGGGAACAGGCAGGCGCGCACGGCTTCACCATAGCCGCTGTGCTGACATATACCATGTGCAGCGTTCCCTGCTCTTTGGTTTTTTAGACGCTACTTATTATTTCAACAAGGCTGTATTTTCCCATACTCCTGATGAGACAGAACTTTATACTGTCAGAAACGCGTCAAGGAGGGATTTGTATGAGCCTTAGTAGCAGGCGACCAGTGGTATAGGGGTCCTCTCCTACGGTCAATGTATACGGACCATGAATGGAGGGGACTTTCCTGTACTGACTGATGAGGAGTGCCACTAATATTACAGGATTTGTGTGGGATCGCTAGGTTCTATCCCTATAATAGAGTCTTGCGATCGATCCACTACTTGGTGGATACATATACCATACCGAGTGGGGGGATACCTGACATTATCCTGATGGTTCACCTCACTACTAGGCACCCATAAACTGTGGTTCCATACATGAATGAACCCTCTATATGGGTAGCCCCTTTCCCTGTATAGGATCGGATATCAAGTCAGGGGGGTCATACCCAGATGAATAGGCACTAACACTGGGACTATCCATATTCAGTGTACTGTACCTACTCCACTAATTCTCGATTCTTAGGGTGAGATGCCATAACTATATTTACTGGGCATTAGCGACATATATATTTTAGTATTGTGACAAAATAAAGGTATTATTATTTTGTTTTAATATACCAACCGTCGCTTTTTATCCGTACACCAATTGTTACTCCGTGATGGCTAACCCTACACTTGTTTTCATTCAGTTCGCACATTTAGAATAACTCATCATCAATCCTCCTAAATTACTATGGCATCGACCTGTAATTCAGCCATTTTCAAAAGAAGGACTTAAAAGCCCCACCCCCAGATTCCACTAAGTCACGTCCCGACTCAGTCAGGCCACGTCCCTTCTACACTGCATCTGACCGGGATTGTAAAAATGAAGGTAAAAATCACCTTCTGGCAGCTGCAGGGGTGGGAAGGAGGTTGACTTTCTCCCTGCAGCTCATGCACAGACTGCAAAGTGCTGCTGTCTGAGAGTGAGCTGTTCAAAAGGACATCCCAGTGTCCATCCAGGCCCTGCGCATGACAGAGGATAGAGAGTCTGAAAGCCAGACTGTCCAGCCTCCCTCCAATGTGAAGCTGTGCCCCCGGTCCTCATGAAGCCACACTCTTAAACATGAGGCCACGCCCCCTGTGTCCATCCAGGCCCTGTGCATGACAGAGGACAGGGAGTCTGAAAGCCAGACTGTCCAGCCTCCCCTCAACGTGAAGCCGTGCCACCGGTCCCCATGAAGCCACACCCCTAAACATGAGGTCATGCCCCCGGTCTCCATCCTGGCCCTGCGCATGACAGTGGACAGGGAGTCTGAAAGCCAGAATGTCCAGCCTTCCCCCAACGTGAAGCCATGCCACTGGTCCGTCACTGAGAATCAATGCACAAAAATAGATCACGTGACAAAAATAATCTCTTGAAGCCGTGCCACAGGTCCCCATGAAGCCACACCCCTAAACATGAGGCCATGCCCCCTGTGTCCATTCAGGCCCTGCGCATGACAGAGGACAGGGAGTCTGAAAGCTGGACTGTCCAGCCTCCCCCCCAATTTCAAGCAGTGCCACCGATCCCCATGAAGCCACACCCCTAAAGATGAGACCATGCCCCCTGGTTCCATGAAGACATGGAGGAGAAGCTGTCTGAGCGTGAGCTACTGAAAGGGTGGACATCCCTGCCTAAAACCAGACCTCTGACCACCCTAGGAGAAGGCTGATGTTACGGTGGCCAGATGTCCGGCTTTAGGCTGGACAGTCCATTTTTTTGGCTATTTGTTCTTGCAGTGCTTGGACGGACGCAAGGATTTTCACCCTTTCAGTAGCTCACGCTCAGACAGCTTCTCCTCCGTGTCTTCATGGAGGCAGGGGGCGTGGCCTCATGTTTAGTGGTGTGGCTTCATGGGGACCGGGGGCGCTGCTTCACGTTTGGGGGAATGGCCGGTGAGGTCCGGCTTTTTGGGGTGAAGACAGTGGCCACCCTAGCTGCTGTGGAGGTCACAGTTAAAGGGGCGGACGCTGTGAATGTTTCTGTTAAGGGGCGGGCACTGTAGAGGTCACTCTCGATATCTTTTAACGACACACACACAAACATTAAATGAAATAGAGTAAATATACCCGGGCAAAGCCGGGTCCTTCAGCTAGTATGATATATATGAATGAAAACATAAAAAACATAAATATGAAAATGAGAAAGAAGCAATGATTGAATTAAATGCACATATCCTGACCTACTCTAATTTTACACATTTACATTTTCTAATACATTCCACATGCGTAGAGAAATATTAGAATGCAATAACCATTATTATGTAATAAGCAACCAAACCTTTCAAAATAGAATTTATTGAGTGTACACAATGAGGGACGTTTATCAAGTCTGATGTTCGCCAGTCTTCATCCTTCTGTGCCAGGGTGAGACGCACCTAATTTATTAAGAGGGAGATTCTCTTTAATAAATTAGACGCATCTCTGGCAGTCCAAGCACTAGAAATTGAAGTCTACACCAGTCTGGGGCTAGTTTATACTTCACAATATATGCCAGTTTTTGGGGTAGGTTATAGTAAAACCAGCAGGCTGTGCTAAGCCATACCCCTCCTTCTAGACTCCACCCCTTTCCCCACAAGACAAGCTTAAAAAGCTGCAAATTATGGTGCAGATATGGCACGTGCCAAAATTTTGTGTCTTTTTTTATGCCATATAAGTGGCATAAATGCCTTAGTAAATGTCCCTCATTATATTTCCTGCATTATACAATATGATATTGAGAAAGCCCGATTTGTTTCAATCCTTCGTTTATAATGTGCACTCTGTGCCGCAGGTAAAATGTATGGGCTCCGCTGAGACCTCTTTTTTCTAGCCATAAGTAACGCGAGAGTTACTTAGTCTCGTGCCTGTGATGTTACAGTTCGGTTCTGTGCATACATTACTTCAAAATCCAATGCCGAGTTCGGTTTCGGATTTTGAAACAGTAATGTATGTGCAGAACCGAACTGTAAAGTTGCAGGCGCAAGACTAAGCAAATCTTTACTTTTGGCTAGAAGAAGAAAGCCTCAGCATCCCATACATTTTGAAACTAATCGGGTTCAGATACAACAGTCAGAACCCAATTCTCTCACTGTGATCAACATTGCAGTTCTCCATCAGTAAATTAAAGCTGTATCTAAAATCTACTGGGAAACAACTAAGAATGTACATATTGATATAAAAAGTGTTTCTACTGTATATATAATATATAATATAATATAGAGGCTCATTTGCATATATTTAAACATCATTTTTCTCAGCAATATGGGGACATATAAGAACATGGGAACAACAGAGATGCCTTCAGCTGCCAAGCCCCAATGTAACAGGTCAGCCAGTTTCAAAGGTACAAATCTGCTGGCAGATGTCCTTTAAAGGGAATCTGACACTCCATACATGCATATGCAGTGTCCCACTTCATGTTAAAAGTAGGCACTTTAAACTCTTTGAATATGCCATGTCATTATAATGCTGTATGTGTATTTAAGCTACGTACAAGTTCCTCAACAGGCTGGGTGCTGCAATGCATTCACACACCATTAGGTGGTGCTACCACACTTTATGTATAGAGCAGGCTCAATATTAGGGAGATAGATTAGAGGAGTGTAGGAGAGGAGTGGAGCATGTAGATGCTGACGTGTGCCCCCTGGGCACTTTCCAGGACAGTAATTAGTAGGAAACCAAAGCCAAGGTGACTGGATCATTTTCCATGTAGCAGCAACCTGTAGAAAGAATGTAAGCAGAGGATTAATGCCTGACCTACGGAGACTGCCCTGTTGGTTGCCATATCGTGATTAGGCCAGGCCCCAGAGGCCAGGTTATTGAAAGATAGACGCAGATAAGAAAGTATTCATCTACTCCAGTCTAACCAACTGCTGGAAACATTTATTTTTTGCCAAGCCTGTTGAAGAATTTGCAGCTTTGCCAACTGATTTTGAATATCTATCTCAAGGCAACATTACAAGTAAAGTTCTGGTTTTGGTTTAGCACTCTAGTGACTCGTTCTTCATTACCCGCCATCCTCCAATCGCAGCTAATGGTGATGGCGTCACGAATTACAGGGACCCTGCCTCCATAAACATAAAAACAAAGACCGCCAAGGGCACCTCAACTACCAACTGGTAGGAGCCCCTGTATCGCAGAGAGTGCCCCGAAGGATATAGTGCACCTTCCCATCACTGCAAGCCGGCCCAGGGAGCTGCAGAACCATGAGTACAATAACTACTACACCCATCGGCTTATCACTACATTCACATATTGCCACTGCAGTTACGGTCGCTGCACTTATCAATTTAAATAAGTTGTTAGAGTTGCAATTGTCTCCTGAGTAAAATGCTCCCATCTTAATTGGTGCTCACATATATGCAAATTAACTGCTTGGCGCACCTCATTGCAACGAAAGCCATGTTCTTTCTTCATACCCACCTTGCCCCCCAGCTTTGAGTGACATAGCCAGACAGCAACAATGTAATCTCACCTGGCCCTGTACTCTCACCCCTTTTCATTCACTTTAGGGATTAGCACACACAGAGCACAGTCCTGTGTATAGAGTGGCATGCAAAAGTTTGGGCACCCCGGTCACAATTACTGTTACTGTGAACAGTTAAGCAAATTGAAGATGAAATGATCTCCAAAAGGCATACAGTTAACGATTACACATTCCTTTTGTATTTTAAGCAAAAACATTTTTTTTTTAAATTTTCAACTTTTCTATTTTAAAATAGCAAAAAAGGCAAGTACCCAAAGCAAACCTTTGGGCACCCTGCATGGTAAGTACCTAGTAGCACCTCCTTTGGTAACTATCACAGCTTGTAATTACTTTGTGTAGCCTGCCAAGAGTCTATCAATTTTTGTTTGAGGGATTTTCATCCATTCTTCCTTGCAAAAGTCCTCCAGTTCTGGGCTGCCTTGCATACATTTCTCTTTTGATGGCTATTCACAGATTTTTAATGATGTTCAAATCATGGGACTGTGAGGGCCATAGTAAAACCTTCAGATTATGCCTTTTGAGTTAGTTTTCAGAGGTCAAGAGAAGGTCTGGAAATTTCATAGACAGCTGCTCATAGGATTGCCAGAAAGGCAAATAAGAACCCCCTCTTGACTGCAAAAGACATTCAAGAACATTTGCGCAGACTTTGAAGTTGTTCTACTGTTCAGCAACACCTGCACAAATATAGCTTTCATGGGCAAGTCATCAGAAAAGAAAACTCTCCTGCGTCCTCCTTACCACAAAATTCAGTTTGGAAACAAATCCTGTGGACTGATGAGATTAAAATAAACATCTTTAGCCTCAATAAGCAAAGGTATTTTTGGAGAAAAAAGGGCACATAATTTAATAAATACAACACCTCGCCAGCCATTAAGCATCGGGATAGATCAACCATGCTTTGGGGTTGTGTTGTAGCTAATGGCACAGGGAACATTACATTTGTAGAGTGAAGACTGGATTCAATGAAATTCCAGCTAATTTTAAAAGCAGACATAATGCCAACTGTAAAAAAGCTGACATTGAAAAAAGGATGGCATCTACAAATGACCCTAAAACACCTCAAAACCCACAATAGACTACCTCAAAATGCACAAGTTGAAGATTTTACCATGGCACAATCCCCTGGTCTGAATATCATTGAAAATCTGTGAATAGACCTCAAAAAAGCAGTGTATGCAAGATGGCACAGGAATCTCACAGAACTGGAAGACTTTTGCAAGGAAGAATAAATAAAAGGCCCTCAAACAAAAACTGAAAGAAACGAGGAAGCATTTTTCTATAATAAAATATATTACAAAGTTTCTTATCTTTGCTGGTACTATTGATTTATGGAATGTTGTGTATAACTGAATAAACACTTTTACCCCCTTACAGATGCAACCGGTTGTAGCTTTCAGGTATCACCAAAAGGTGCACACCTAATATTTTTAATCTGCACCTCTCTAAATTGTCAGTGATGAGTTTTTTTAATGCTAGCATTGTAGTAGATTTTTTAAACTCCATTTTAGTTTCTTAAGTTAGTATTAAACTTATATTAATTTTTATAGAGCCAGAATATGTATAAAAGGTGTATCTTCAAAATCCACCTGCTCTGCTGCTATATTTGTGCCTCACTCTCACCCTGTCAAAGAGAGAGAGACGCCGCTGGGTACTGGTATATGAGTAATACTGCCTGTACTAAATTGGATACACTTGTATCTTAAAGAATATAGAATGATATGTGCGCTGGTTGCTGCACCCTACCCTAAAATGTAAGTAATCCAACATTAAGAAAATGTACCTGCCGTTGTGGTCATAAAGAAGGGAAAAAATTACTCAGTCCAATTTCTTGTAGAAGCTCGATGTTCCTCCTCGGCTGCTTCTTGCTTTCACCCACCAGTTGCACGCTGCTCCGGCCGGTAGCTAGCGTGCACTTGGGGAAGCCGGCAAATGGTTGCTTCTGTGTGATGTCACACACCTCTATGGATGCCTCTAAGGACCAGAAGACCTTCCAATGCGTTTTGGAATAATTATCTTCCTTTGTCAGGGATAGGTATTTGTCATCCTCCTTGGAGTTCAACAGGCATCCAGTTCCCATAGCAACTACCTGCTCAATAGGTTTAAAGTTCTTTCCTTTTTTATTCTGCCAATCATTCAGTTCACTTCCTCCCTTAAACAGTTAATTCCTCAAAGGTATGATTCCATCTTTGCCCCATATGTATCAGTTCCTATCCATGAGTATTCATTCTCATACTATATCTCAAGAAGCAGAAGAGGAGGAATGTCGCGCTCCTACAAAGAATTGGACGGAGTCATTTTTTCCCTTCTTTATGACCACAACGGCAGGTACCTTTACTTACTATTGGATTACTTAGATTTTAGGGTAGGGTGCCGCAACCAGTGCGCGTACCATTCTACAGTATATTCTTTAATATACATATGTAAAAAAGTTATTTCAGTTTTTTATTTCCTAAACTACTTCATCATAATTTATAGTTTAACTTTATGTATGGAAGATGAAAAAATTGATTTGCCATTGTTAAAAAAATTTAGTTAGTTGGTGAACACAATTGTGCTAGGGTTGTATTTCATTATCAGGTGGTCTCCATCTTCTTATATCCATATCTCTTATATCTTATAATCTCTAATCTCCATTAGATGTCACATATGCTTAAAAATAAAAATGACTCATAATCACTTGATATGTCTATAGGAAAACAGGAACTTAGCAGAAGTTGAAATATGCATATGGAATTTCCCAGATAGATGAAGTAATGTGTACGTGTCCTCATTAGCATTGGGCGGCTACCATCATCATTCTTTTGATTTGATGTTACATGTATACTTGTATGATTGTGATTGGATATATTAAAATTGATGACAAAGGGGGGGTGTGATTACACCATCATGTATTTCTAATAGAATTAGCTCTCTGGGTGTAACCAGGAGAGATATGCATGATCAGCAATGAAACGACTGGACGTGCATTTCTTGTGCTGTGGCCGCACCCTCTTACCATGAAGGGGGAAATTTAACATAATTTGAACACCACAGACAACTGAGTATTAAGTCCTATTTTGGGACTTATCCTAAATTGCATTGACAGTTAATGGTCCTTCGAACTGGAAAAATCCATCAGATATCCAAGGGGACGATCGTGGAAGAGCTTTGGTCATTATGGCAACTGGGAACTGCACCTTCAAATACACAGGTACGATATTTTTCTTACTTTGTGCCTTCCCGCTTGTTATTACCACTGTTCGAGTATTGTCCTTTTTGGAATCTTTGGGATTTTAAAAGAACACCTCCTTGTCTGTGGTAGGGTGAATGGAGTGTCTGAAACCTAGGTGTGATATATGTGTGATATATGAGAGTGATAGAGATTGCCTGTGTTTTATAATATGTTGTGATAGAAATTAAGGAACTGGAAAAAAGAGGAAGTTAGAAAATCAAGAAAGAGATTTCAATGCTTGCATTTAGTTAGTATTTAAATTGCCCACCTCTCTGTGAGGTCCAAAGAGATCCTGTAAGTTGACCTGTATCTTTGCTTTGTGCATCGTGTGAGCAGGTTGGTGCCCAGTTAGTTACGCTTTGCGTGGTATGAGCAACTGGAGCTGGTTAGTTACGCTTTGCGTGGTATGAGCAACCAGCGGTATGTGAATCATCAGATTCACGTGTAGTGTAGTGGGACACAAAAGGTGTGTGTCCGATTGGAGAAGGGACGGATCCACTCTTCTCCAAGGGAATCAGGCAGTCAAAGGCTCTGAAAAAGGGGCGCCCCTCGAGGAGGGAGGTGACTGCAGTGGATATCATAGAGAGGCAGAAGAGGAAGAGGGGCAGTGAAAGATATAAGCAGAATATTCAAAAGAGCAGGCATGTCAAAAGATGATTAATCTGGAAATCTAGATGGTTTAAATCTGGAAAGTTCCACAGTGAGAGAAGCAGCGCATTCGTTGAAGGTTAGGCAGGTGAAGAAGGTAAGAGCAGGTGGAGAAGGTGAAAGAGGCGGGGAGCAGTAGTTTTCAAAGGTGGCATAAAGAGAATGATGGAGAAAGAATTGGGAAGGGAACACATATATGTATGTATATATGTTTTTACTTTTATAAAACAAAGGAAAGAGTTAAACATGAGTGGAGTGGTAAAAAGGAGAAGTACTGGCTGTTGCTTTGAGAGGGACTTAAAGGGCATTTTCTTTGTCTTCCGTCTCTTGTGGGGTCCCCGATAGTCATAAATGTATCATTTCTGCAGAGGAGGAGGATGGACCGAGAAGAATCAGATTCTAATCAGAATCTGATTATTTGATAACATAGAATTGCAATAGTTCCCATTTCAGATATTGTTTGGCAGATGTGGTAGGGTATACTGGTAGTATTTGAAAGAAGATGTGTCAGTGTATACCGCTGCCATTAGTGATTAGTAAAAAAAAAAAAAACCTGTCTTTAAAGGAAAAAAATTATAAAGTGTAGTTTAAAGTTTCAAAACTTTTGATTTGCTTGAGTATGCTTGGCTTCTTTCCCAGACTTTGCGGTTCGTGAAAAAAGAGGAAGTATGGACGATGTCTGTTTCTTTGGTAAAGGAAATTAAAGTTAAAAATCTAAAAATCTCAAAGTTCAGTAATAATATCCAGGAAAGGAAAAAATTAGAATTGAGTCAAAAGAAAATCCACGTGGTAAAAGATGAGCTCATTCTTACATTTGATATTATGTGCACATTATTTTTCATTTTGTTTGCAAACTAAAGATTTTGTGAGTTCTATTTTATAGCCAGAATTAATGGACGTCAAGGAAGCCTGTTGTTTTTCCCAAATGTTTAATTTGGTGGGGATTGTGCCTCATCTGCTTTTTAGGAGTGAAGAAAAAGACCAAGAAATCCTAATATATATATATACGTATTCGGCAGATCTGCACAAAATATCATTTTCATTGATTCTGTGCTGAAAACTTTTCATGGAGTCATGCATATATTGTTTTGAGTTTTTATTGGTCCTCCAATTCATACTGTATTTGTTTGTGTGTCAAGTGTGTGATGGGCCCTTGTCTGTCTTTGTTCGTAATCATTATATGTTACATCTAGTTAGAAATGATCAAAAAGAAGAAGTTACATTTTGCCAGATGACAGAGGGTGTGGTGACAGTGACATAGAATTATATTATACAGAGACAGCCTCTTGTGTTCCTCCCTAAACAACGATAGCGTGATATGTCACTAGAGTTGGAGAAAAAAGAAAAAAATGAAATTGGTTCATTTAATTTTAACAAGTCGCATAAGCGTGCAAGTGGAAAAAAATTAAGACAATAAGATTGGTTTGTTTTAAAAATGTTATTAATATGTGGTATTCAGACAAGTGTGTTTATAAGAGGTCTGCAAGCAAAATCATCAAATAAGTATAATAATATGTGGTTAAATCAAATGAAATGTCTGAAGTAACTGTGTCACCAAATATTTCATCTGTCAGTGAAAACTAGATGATAGATAAGGTTTTCCGATCGGTTTTTATTTTCTGATTATTTTGTTTTATTTTCTGAACATGATGGGAGCATTTGATTTGTTTGAAAAAAAAAAAATAACAGCATTTGAAAAGTATTAAGAGAATTGTTTTATGACAGTCACGTGGGCCATGAACATAGAGATCTGGAGGAGATAAAGCACTTTGAGCATCTTGAGTCTACAGAAGATTTTCTGCATTTTGATAAGAGGTTGGGTTACCAGACTACATAAAGGTTTAGATGTCATATAAACTACGGAGCAAGTACATTCAGATCTGATTGATAATTTTGTCAAATATTGAGTTTTCTCTCACAGATGGTATAGATGGATCACACAGAAGACAGGATATGCTGTCAGTGCCTAAACTGATGTTGTCACCTAAATACCACTCCCTTCTGTAATGTGAGTACAGGAGGTAGAGCTGAAGGCACTCACTGAGGCTGGTAAGATGGTTGTGGTCAGATAACTAACATTCATATAGAGTTCATATATGCCTTTGGTATCTTCCATGATTATGGTCTGATCTGGGGGAGCAGAGGTTTTGTTGGATCCATGGGAAACCCATGAAGAGTGCTGAGTGTGTGAGAGTTGTTTTATGCCCTGATGCTGTCCAGAAGGAAAAAAAAGAAAAAACAACAAGTTGGGAGATTAAACTGCTATAACTGCAGACCTCCAGCCATTACCTGAAGCCAACCTAAGGTTTACGTGACTTGGCCAACCCAGGCCCAGAAGACCTCTAAAGTAAGAGCAATGAGTGATGACAAGCTCTGGAGGGTAGGTAAAATGGTGCCTTCTCAAGTGCACTCTGCCCGTTGATGATGAATTCAGCACATGGGTTGATGTATGTGTCAGGAGGAGAGATGGTGGGAATTCCAGGGGTCCAGCAGCGCTGCCACCAGGTTTGTCCAAGGTTACATGATGTGTGCCTGTAATAATGTTGGAAGAACTTTGAGAGTTCCAGAAAGGCATATACCTAGGCCATCTTGCCTATTTCAGAGATTGCAGATGGACTGCATTAAGTTTCCAAAGGTGGGGCAGCATGAATATGTCCTTGTCTATGTTGATCTATTTTTCAGGAAACACCTGGCCTGTAGTAAAAGCAAGAGTAAAAGAAGATACTGGCTGAGGTAGTAAGTAGAGGAATACTGGATGTAGAGCACTTGACACTTTTTGTCTTTCCTAAAGTGGTAGGAGCCCTTACAGGTCAGCTCTGACTGTTGAACATAAACATGTGTGTGATTCCTTTTCAGATCTGGACTCAAAGACTAGTACCTAGTTCATATAAAGGAAAGGTTTGGATCCCAGATTTGATGGTCCCTACTGAGTGCTGTGTTCACCATTCCAACATTGGTGAAGCCAAACATATTTACATTGATAATATACTTAATGCTTATGAAGTTTGCAAAATAATGAGAGATTATAGAATTAGCAAATAATCCACACAGTGAGAGGAAAGGTGGTGTGGACTCACTTGGATATTGTTTAATCAGGATTGGATTATTGAGTAAAGTCTGAGTATTACATCTTTGCCCCCATTATGTTCATTATGTTCTAATTTGTGTCCTAACTTCACTAACAAAGGTTTAAACAGATTTAAAAAACTGGCTGGTCTATAACATACTGAAAGAATAGCAACCCACTTGGCAAGTATCAAGCAATCGAAAAATGATGATGTGTATGTGATATGGGAAACGGATGCATATAGATGGCTGTCACCTCGCCGCTCAGTGGTCTGCACCTTAGCTAACCATCCCTGAGTTTGAAGAAAAAGAAAAGAGGTCCTTTACAGGTTCCATTACAACGAGTACCGGAGCAGATTTTATTGAGAAAGAGAAAAAGATCATACTATGTACATGCCATGATGAGGATGGTATGGTTTGGGTGGCTGCTGAAGTGGAACATGCTAAGAGGTTAAGGGAGATTTATAGAGCCACTAATTCTAAGAAAGAATTGTCCATTGATTAGACTGATTTGCTATGTTGACTGAACCCAATTAACTGATTTAGTTAAGTAAAATGATAGGTTGATGGTTGATGCTCTCTTTGTAAAAGGATACTAAATTTGTTGTTTCTGATTAAATTGGCAGTAAGGTCAGAAAGAAGATATTATCATCATCACCTGACTGTAATAATAACCTGTATACTGAATATGAATCATGGAGAATCTACAAAAGAGGAGTATATATGCATCAATCCAGCCTGTGAATGCTAAACCTGACGATTCAGATGAGAACTAAGACATCCTAGACGTGACAACTTTGATTATTGGACATTTGCCTCGCTTCTGATTGTGCCCCTGTGCTGTGCAGGAAATAACTTGGAATAACTTAAAGGAAAGTGAAAGTGCAGGAAAAAAAAGTGCTGAGTGTCCAGTGGAGTCTACCATAGATGATGAATGGCTTATCAGCCCTGATCTGGGGAATCCAGTCCGAATGTAGCATTGGGGGAGTCCTCTGGATACCTAAGCAGGCTGTGTACAAGAGGAGGAAGACACTTATTTACTTGTGTCTCCTTCTCCATCCCATGAACAAGAACAAACAGATCTAAGATCTGCATTGATGATATAGGGTCTGTCCTGATCGATACACCTCAGTTAATGGATGGCCCATAGGCCCTGGTTTGAACTGAATATAGTCAATTGGGAAACTCTCTTTAGACTATTAGCAAATTATGTTCAAGAGGAGGAAAATGTTAAAGAAATTTAGTTAGTTGGTGAACACAATTGTGCTAGGGTTGTATTTCATTATCAGGTGGTCTCCATCTTCTTATATCCATATCTCTTATATCTTATAATCTCTAATCTCCATTAGATGTCACATATGCTTAAAAATAAAAATGACTCATAATCACTTGATATGTCTATAGGAAAACAGGAACTTAGCAGAAGTTGAAATATGCATATGGAATTTCCCAGATAGATGAAGTAATGTGTACGTGTCCTCATTAGCATTGGGCGGCTACCATCATCATTCTTTTGATTTGATTTGATGTTACATGTATACTTGTATGATTGTGATTGGATATATTAAAATTGATGACAAAGGGGGGTGTGATTACACCATCATGTATTTCTAATAAAATTAGCTCTCTGGGTGTAACCAGGAGAGATATGCATGATCAGCAATGAAACGACTGGACGTGCATTTCTTGTGCTGTGGCCGCACCCTCTTACCATGAAGGGGGAAATTTAACATAATTTGAACACCACAGACAACTGAGTATTAAGTCCTATTTTGGGACTTATCCTAAATTGCATTGACACCATGTATCAGATTCCCAACTAATAAGTTTAATTTTGGATTTTGGAGAATCAATACAAAAGATGATTTTTAAAGATTTGTACAGGAGAAGAAAGTAATAACAAGGCTTTCTCTGCCACTCAGCCAACCAATGGCCAGAGCAGTGACCTGCCATGGCAGGTGACTGGTTAAACAGTCATTTCCAGAATACTTAGAGTGACAGGAAGGAGAGACTGGCAGAGAACATGGTAAGCGGTTTAACAGAGCAGTAAGGGAGTTTTAAGGTGGGTATCTTGCTGTATTTTAATATTATACACTAATCTAAGAATGTTAAAGAACTTTAGCTGAACAAACACTTTAAAGGGGTTATGCCATGAATGATTGAAAGAAATGAAAATCAGAAACCATATAGTACAAGAAGATACCTTTCTAACAAAGCTAGAACTAGCCCTGTACCACACATGGAAGAAGAGGTCTCCACATTCACTGCTCCAATTGCTCTGCTAGATTACCTTCAGCCTGGCACCTCTCTGTAACTGCCACAACTTCTAACAGAACATATGGCTGTTGGCAGCTGAAGATTTAAACTGAGCACGTTCAACCAGCTCAGTGAGACGGACAAAAAATAAAGAAAAGAACAAACAGCAGGTGGCGCTATACAGATATTTTTTTATTGACTAACTCATTGGCTACACTAAATTTTTAATTGCATGCAGTTACAAAACTATTGAGATCCGTGTGCTGGTTTGAAAAATGTAGAATATTTTTCATGACACAACTCCTTTCAGTAAGGTTTCACATAGTGGAATGCTCTGACTTTCTGACTAAATATACTGTAGCTGTTAAAAGATAATTTTCTGTGTATTGCTTCTTCAACCAGCTTGTCCTTTAATTGCACTGCAGGGTACAATAATAATCAGTGTAATAAATATGAAAAGATACAGTGTTATATCATATTTGTTGATGTTTTCACCAAATTAATATGAATAAAGTACTCATTTGGGAGGATAACATTATAAAGAAAGAATCACAGTTGCGTGTCACTAAGCAATACTAAGTTATTGACAAGTAGAATTATCAAGAGAATAATATTTCATTGGTTAAACAGAGAGATAGTTTTAGTTTTATTGGAAAAATGCCTGAAATGGAAAACAAGGACATGCTACAGCTAAATGATGACAAATGGGTATCTTGCTAAAATGCTCTGAGGTACACACTAGGGATTACAGCTCTTCAGCTTGCCCTTTTCCCATTCACTTTATGGTAACTTGACAGGTCTTTCATTCACTTGTCATTTACAAATTTGTCTCGGATATTGGTGCTATTCAAAAGCAATGCCTTTAAATGACCACTTAAATGACACTTTTTACAATAATTTTTAAAGCAACATTTCTAATTCATGTAATGCTGCGTTTACAATCTAATGTGAAATGCTATTACTGAAAACATTGACTGGTATTCTGCATTTATGTATATTCTTGGCTCATTTAAGCCATTTAATTTGATCATAAAGATGTAAAATTCTGAAGTTTAATACGTTGAGCACATTTTACATGAATTGCAGGTTTAAAATTCTTTATTTACAGTACATTATATTTACATTGGCCAGCTTAATTATAACACTCCATGGTTGTTATATATTTGACTTGTCAAAGTTACATATAATATTATATGTTACATTTGATAAGTGACTTATTTTACACTTTGAAGTGAAGGTAATAAAATTGCAAATACTGTCATAAAGCGGTGAAATGTGGTATTTATGAGGAAGTGTACTACAAATTGATCCCCTTGAGAAAGCAACAGCGAAACGTACGTTGGGGCTGGAGGTGGCACTGGTCTGTATTATACTACTGTATTCCATTTTACCTTATTATGTACTTTGAATCCATTGTTCTGCGTATGGTGTCTTATACTATAGTATGAACTGCACTTGCACTTTATTTTGACCTATGATGATACCGTTTGTAGAAAACTTTTGGTAATTTATTATTATTGTGTCCAATGTGCCCCTCCTTTTGTGTGTATAGTTACCATCATTGATTTTACGATCTTTTATATGTTTTTGATGAATTAATAAAATGAGTAATTTCCATATACTGGTGTGCTATTTGTTATTGGTGTTTTATTTAGATGAGGCTTTCTGTCACACCCCGTGATATCCTTATACTGTGTGTATTTTTTGATGCCTCCTATGTTTGTATTGGTGTTATTTTCCTGTAGAACCTATATCTATATATCTTTTACAGAAGAGATTTTGTCGGATCAAAGATATCCATAATGAATTTCCGAGCCCGAGAAGCGACATGGCAGACTCAGGCGGATGAATTATTCAATGGTGGTAATTTGAGCACACTGGATGCGAACCAACAGAATATTAGAGAAATAAAAGGTTTGTTTAAGAACTTATTACACAAGAGATTGTGTACATGGTGGAATAAGACTTTATTAGAGCAATATATAACCAGTAATCTCATCCCACGTGGATTGAGGGTCCAGATATTTCCAACGGGTGGTATAGAGTCCGACCAATTCACTACCAAGTGGGAGGAAATATGTAAGAACTGTTCAGTTGGATTTATGCAACTCCTAATTTCTGCTAACTCAACCACTCTTAGGGCTGTTTCACACTGGCGGCAGGCCTGATCCGGCAGGTGAAGGGTGCTGCCGGATCAGGCCTGCCGCAGTGACATGTGTGGAGCCGGAACCGCGCTCCGGCCCCACACATGTCACACAGTACATACATACACATAAACATACACACACATATAGACATACAAACACACATACATACTTACATGCTCCCCGGCAGGTCTTCGGAGCGTCAGGGACAGGACGGCTCACACAGGTCACGATTCCGCACAGCGCCCTCTGCTGGGCGCCTGGTGGAATCATGACGATTCCACCAGGCGCCCAGCAGAGGGCGCTGTGGGGAATCGTGACCTGTGTGAGCCCTCCTGTCCCTGACGCTCCGAAGACCTGCCGGGGAGCATGTAAGTATGTATGTGTGTTTGTATGTCTATATGTGTGTGTATGTTTATGTTTGTGTCTGTATGTGTCTATGTGTAGCCGGATCCGTAATGGACTCCATTGAAAGTCAATGGAGGGCGGATCCGGTTACCATTATGGTCACACCAGACGGATCCACCCCCATTGACTTGCATTGGGGGTCATTCCGGATCTGTCTTGGTGCGGATGCCTGGACCGGAGAGCAAACCGCAGCATGCTGCGGTTTGTTCTCCGGTCTGAAGACGGAACGGAATGCTTTCAGGAGCATTCCGTTGTCTTCAGTTCAGTTTTGTCCCCATTGACAATGAATGGGGACAAAACTGAAGCGTTTTATTCCGGTATTGAGCCCCTATGACGGAACTCAATACCGGAATTTTAAAACGCTAGTGTGAAAGTAGCCTTAGTGAACTTGATAATCAGATTGCAGATTTGGAGTCTCAGCTGAATAACCTACTTAACAGTACTGATCAGGAAGCTTTGAAGAAGGAAATTGATGACTCATACACCATATGGGAAAAGCAAATCAAAGAAAGGAAGGTAAAGAAACTCCAACGAGATGCTAATGACTTTGAAACTAACCGAGTATATAAGTGGAAACAGGGATTCAAGAGACAACGTGAAAGGAGTGCTTCAATTTCATCATATGCCTCTACGGAAAATGAAAGTCGCAGTTGGAGTGGTGATATCCGTACATACACTACAAGAGCAGGACGTAAACGGAAGGAGGAAACCCCACAACGTTCCACCAATAAGAGACATCAGTATGGTGGTGATTCTCGACCTGACAAGGCACAGGTAATCAATTTATCAAGCATTGTTTTATCTAGGGCACAAGAGGAGGTCTTGGGTTTGGGTTTGAATTTAGTTCCTCAAACCAAATTTGATTTATTTACAGCCATCAAGGATCTGAACATCTTTGCAAGGAATCTGTTTTTTAAAAGGTTATATTTTAAGGAGGATGGCAATGACATATTTGATACAGCTGAGAAACGAGAAGTGATTGGTATTCTGTCTGAACTATCGGAAGAACACACGCAGACCATGACGGTGAGTAGAATTCCTCACTCACTTGTACCAAAGTCCAAGAAATTTCCTCCATTATCCCTTAACACTAACATCAACATGTTTGTTAGACTGGTCACGGAGGACCTAAAGAAAATATCACCGGTGTCCACCAAGGACAACCTTAATAAGAGACAGCGCAAAGCATTAAAGGAAGTGAGCCAATTTACGGGGGTGATTATTAAACCCTCGGATAAGGGGGGTAATGTGGTCATTTGGCCGACACCCCAATATGAGAGGAAGGCATTTCGCCAACTGCGTGACCCGAATTGTTACAAAAAACTCACCTTTAATCCTTTGACCAAATTTCAGGGTGAATTGGTATGCATCTTAGAACGGGCATGTGATGAAGGGATTATTTCTTCTCTAGAAAAGAAATATCTATGCTTGGAACATCCTACCATTGCAACATTCTATCTGTTGCCTAAAGTCCATAAGAATATGACGAATCCACCCGGACGTCCAATTGTTTCTGGCACTAACAACTTTTGCGAACCGATATGCAAACTTGTAGACCATGTATTGAAACCAATTGTTGAAAGCCTCCCATCATATTTGAAAGATACTGGGGACCTTCTGAGACGTGTTGATGGCCTACAGTTGGAGGAGGATATGCTGATTGTGACCTGCGATGTTGAGTCTCTATATACTTCAATCAGTCATCAAGATGGTCTACGAGCGGTTTCGCATTTTTTAAGGATGTCGGATGTCCAGGGTGAGTATGGTTCATTTATACTTACATTACTGGACTTTGCCTTGCATCAAAAATTCCTATTACCTACAGCTCCAGGGAACGGCCATGGGGGCGGCGTGCGCGCCATCCTACGCCAACTTTTTCCTGGGGCAGTGGGAAAGGACAATTTTCCTCACGGACCCAGTGGACCAGATTGAGAAGGTCCACTTGTGGAATCATTATATTGATGACATTCTCATTGTCTGGCAGGGATCCCGCGAGGATTTGGATACCTTCATGGCTGCATTGAATCAGAACAACTTCAAACTTACATATAAGACAGGCCGCAATAACATGGATTTTTTGGATGTCCAACTACAGGTGGACACAGATGGATTTGTTTGTACTGATATCTTCCGTAAACCGACCGCAGTCAATAGTCTCTTGCATGCCCAGTCATCACATCCCCGTCGGCTAATTGAGAGCATCCCGACAGGTCAATTTTTGAGGCTACGCAGACTATGTTCACGAGAAGAGACCTTTGAACTAAGAGCCAAGGAACTCACAGAACGATTCGCAGCCAGGGGTTACCAGCAATCTTCTATAAAAAGAAGTTACATGAGAGCGAAAAATTCTCCAAGGACACCTTTACTACAACAAACACATGGGCAGAAACAACCTGATGCCCAGAAGGTTACAAGATTTATTACATCTTTCAACTCTGGACACAATGAAGTGACCTCCATCCTTGGAAAATATTGGAATGTATTGCGTATGGACCTGACTTTAAAGAAACTACTACCTCCACGCCCCTAATTACATACAGAAGGGAAAGAAACTTGCGGGATAGACTGGTACGTAGCCACCATGGTGGAACGAGCCCTGAAAGAGCTTTTGGCTCTAAGGGCCCTAAATGGGAAAGCAAACCCTGTGGTGGGTGCATCGCATGTTCGAACGTACTAACCACTAATACTTTCACAGATTCCTCTAGTTGCAGAACCTTCAATATTACCCATACGATTACATGTGGCACGGTTGGTGTCATTTATGTGGCAAGTTGCCCATGTGGGCTATTATATGTCGGTTTGACTTCTCATGAACTCTGGAGACGGACTAGGGAACATGTATTAGGGATTATGGCTGCCAAGGATGAGAAAGATATCACAGCTCTAAAAACGATTCCACGGCATTTCAAAACTCATCATAATTGCAATGGAACACAGTTGAAGGTAAGAGGTATAGATCGTATTTTGGTGGGGAAAAGGGGTGGGGATTGGAAACGTTTATTGGCACAGAGAGAAACCAGATGGATTTTCCGCCTGGACACAATCTCACCCCGTGGCCTTAATGAACATATAAGTTTTGTCCCATTTCTATAATCCTCTTATAACCTTCTTGATTTTCAGTATGATATACATATATACATACATTTTTTCCTTATGTTTATCTCTCCTTTTATTTACTTGATGTGTTTAGTTAATATTTTAATAGTTGGTAGTATCCTTGATGTTTGTGTTTTGTGCTTTTTATATTAACTTTTAGTCTTTATGATTTGGCATACATTGTTTGCCAATTTGGCCTTGGGTCTGGTATACTAACTGTATATTTCTTTTTGCAGTCCGGAGTGGGGATGTAACGTGACCGTGTGAAATTGTCTTGTGCTATTCAAGGTTGCTGAGAAAGAAACGTGTGCTCCAGTGTTCACACCACACTTATTTTGATTTTTTTTCTCTCACATCCAATTTTACACTTCTTATTTATTTATTTATTTATTTATTATGTATTATTTTTTACTCATTTTTTGCAGTGTTGTTCTTGATCACATCCAATTTTACACCTCTTCACATTTTGTACACTTTTATTCTTTTTCTTTGTCTCACCTTATTTTTCTTATTATTCTTCATCATTATCATTTTTCCATATACATCACCATCACTATATTTTTATATGTTTATTTCGATTACACTTCATTTATTCTTCTTTCACCACTTTTTACACATTTTATTCTATTCATTATTTATCTCTTTTCATCTATCCTTATTCACTTTCATCTTTCATTATTTCCTTATCTCATCATTACACGACTTGTTGTATTTCAACATGTATTCACACTCATTTATTTCTACACAGTTTTTTCTTTTCTTTTTTTTCTTTCATTCTCATCCACACATTCTTCACTCACATTTGGTTCTTTCAAGTAATTTTTCATTATTCGTATTTAGCTATCTTCACTTATCATATATTTGTCCCACCTTTCTGCTACCTTTTACATTTGTTCTATCATTGTTTGTTTAATTTGCCTCCTTTCCAATCTCACCTCCGATGTCACTTTTTATCCGGACTTCACTGCACTAGCGCATGCGCGTGCGTTCCACAGTGAAACACAGGCCGGACTTCCGGTGCCGGCCGCATTCTTCTGTTAAACGCCGCCACACTGCACTATTTCTATGGAATCTTCCATTGCATTATTTAAACTGCAGGGTCATGGTTGTTTGTGAGTTGGCTTTATGTACTGATGTATGAAACACACATATGGGGCACTTGGTTTTAGACTCTGAGACCACAGGGAGCGATCCCCGGACCGGAAGTGATGTCATCTGCGTTCCACAGTGGAACGCACGCTGTACTGCCTGCCATTGATTACACACCTTGGATTCCTGTTGGCCATATGTTCTGAATTATTTTAATTTCTGTGGGACTATAAATAAGTGCTTAACACAGTGTGTGTTGATCCCCTTGAGAAAGCAACAGATAAACGTACGTCGGGGCTGTAGGTGGCACTGGTCTGTATTATACTACTGTATTCCATTTTACCTTATTATGTACTTTGAATCCATTGTTCTGCGTATGGTGTCTTATACTATAGTATGAACTGCACTTGCACTTTATTTTGACCTGTGATGATACCGTTTGTAGAAAACTTTTGGTAATTTATTATTATTGTGTCCAATGTGCCCCTCCTTTTGTGTGTTTAGTTACCACCATTGATTTTACGATCTTTTATATGTTTTTGATGAATTAATAAAATGAGTAATTTCCATATACTGGTGTGCTATTTGTTATTGGTGTTTTTTTTTTTTTTTTTTTAAATTGACAAAATGGCAAGATACATTACAGTTAGGTCACAGTCACCTATAAAAATTACCCTCAATATGACCTAAACATGTTAGTAAAGGCAATGAGACATGAGTACTTTACAAGTGGACACATTAATTCTTTGCAATCCCATGATAACTCTGGAAGATTATTGAAAACATTGCAACTGTAAAGGTCACACAACATCTCAGATGACTTTCCATATTATCTAGCAACCAACATAAGCTCCTTAAAAAGTCTTATAAACTTCACGTACAAAGACCATCTTCACTATCTGCAAAAATGTAACTCACTCTCAGTCTGCACAGAAATCTTCAACATCTCCCTCGGAGAAACATCTTTTAGCTTTTTAATATAATGATTACAAATATCAGTTGCCTTATGAACGGTCTCGAGAGTCTGGTATCCCTTAGAACACCTACAGTATAAGGAGTACACCATCCAAACCGTTCAACAGAAGATACAATTTCCCTTTGTTCAATATGAATCCTGAGAATAGGAGTGAAGTGTGCCGATCGTCTATATTCGGCGCTCCCATAGGAATGAATGGAGGGCAGCTGCACATGCGCAGAGCACCCTACTTTACTCTGCGGGC
The DNA here is from genome assembly GCA_900303285.1 of Rhinella marina. Taxonomy (NCBI): domain Eukaryota; kingdom Metazoa; phylum Chordata; class Amphibia; order Anura; family Bufonidae; genus Rhinella; species Rhinella marina. The sequence goes on along the minus strand of ONZH01023883.1, from coordinate 38,360 downwards.
CACGTTCTAAACATAGGTGCGGGTCCCAGAGGTGGGACCCACACCTATCAAATATTAGGGACATATCCTAGCAATATGTCCCCAAAGACAAAGGTGAGATAACCTCTTTAAATATTATCTAATATCTAATATAATATATTATGTTCAACCCTGTATCGCATAAATTCTCAGATACAACACTTTTGCCAAGATGGCTGTAAGGTACAAAATACATAATAGGCATGATAAGCAGCCTGGGAGCTACTCCACATCCTATATTCAAATATTGAGCAAAGCGTATGTGTGCCCCTAATCTTTCGATTCACATAGGCACCTATTGCTTTTGCCCAAGCTATTAGTGACTGATGAAGACTTAGGACTCAGAACACACTGTTAGCCAAGGTGCCATAACTACCTCATTCATCTGCACGCCCTCACAGTAACACCACCTATAATCCCAGTCACTTGATCAAATAGCAGAACATAAACGAAAATTCACAGTTCACCTCCCTTTAAGACACTTCATACTGTATGTAAGCATGCCTTACACGGAAGACTCACCTGTAACACATTTTAGAATGCAGCCTACAGTATGTGGACTGCACTTCCTGCACTCTAAAAAACGCATAAGGGAACATATCACAGGTGAATGTTCAGCATATTGGATCTTTAACTTAAATATAGTGAAACCATATCGATCAAATTTACTGTTTTAACTATTTTATCAATTAATTTATGATGTTTAAGTTACGTATACTAAGATTTAAGAAGTTTTTCTATTTTTCCATTTCCAGTTCTTCCTCCGGGGTTCCCACCTCCATGGAGAAGTCAGGTGCTATCAATATTCAAGAATTAGTGTATGGGGTCGTAGAGGTGGAGCCACATCTGTAATAATGATCACTTGCCTTTTCATGTGTATTTATTTTGCGGATTTATTTATTTGACGAATACGACTCGCGTCAGCATTATACAATGTACACATCTTGTTTTTAATCATTTTTCTTTAATAAAGCTTAGGCTACTTTCACACTGGCGTTGTTAGGATCTGTTTGTGAGGCTGTCATAAACGGTCCAAAACTGATCAGTTTTGTCCTAATGCATTCTGAATGGAAAAGGATCCGCTCAGAATGCATCAGTTTTGCTCCAGTTTTCTTCAGTTCAGTCAGCATTCCGTTTTGGAGGCGGACACTAAAACGCTGTTTCCTGCGTTTTGGTGTCCGCATGAAGAAACTGATCCAAATGGATCCGTCATGACTCACAATGTAAGTCAATGGGGACGGATCAGTTTTCTCAGACACAATAGAAAAGGGATCTGTCCCCCATTGACTTTCAATGGAGTTCATGACGGATCCGTCTTGGCTATTTAAAAGATAATACAACCTGATCCGTTCAGAACGGATGCAAACGTAACCGTTTTTGCTGTTCCATGACGGATCCAGCAAAAACACTGTTGTGAAAGTAGCCTTAAATGATTTCATTCTGCACAAGAGGTTGCTTTTTCATTTGGATATAATCCCAGTCACTACCTGCATCTTCTCCAACTCTGCTCTGATCCATGCTAGATCCACTAGCTAAGCAGATATTTTGCTCTATGTAGTTCAACACTGTTTATAGTGTCTCATCTGGAGCTAAATATAAAGTCAGTGTGATATGCACTAGCATACTGCAGAACACTGGCCACAATTGATAATATGTAACTCAGCATTCAGCACTGTTACGGCTCATGCACACGACAGTGAAAAATGGCCGTGTGACGGCCGTCTAAGTAGCGGCCGTCACACGGCCATTTTTAGCACCAATGAAAGTCTATGGGGCTATTCACATGGCCGTTCTTTTAACGGCCAGTGAATAGCGTCCATCCAGAAATAGGACATGTCCTATTTCTGGGCCGTTTCAACGGGCGGACTGCCCCATTGAAATGAATGGGGCCGTTTTTAACGGCCGATTGACAGGAGTGGTCCCGTCTAACGGCCGTTAAAAACGGGTACCATATGGCCACTCACCCTACCCACTTGCTCGCACAGTGCAGTCTCCAGTCTTCATTGAGCAGGCCCTGCTGATGGACCTGCATTAGGCGCGTTGACGTCATCACGTTGGCGCGTTCAGTGACGTCATGACGTCATCGCTCACATCGCAGGTACTTTGGCAGGTCCTGTGCGTGAGAGAAGAGACTGCTGCAGCGCGAGCAAGTGGAGAAGATGAGGGTTTTTTTTGTTTTTTTTTTAAATAATCAAAAAGCAGCATTTATTTAAACCATGGTGGACATTATTTTACCAGGGGGGCCTACATGGGGGACATTATTTTTCCAGGGGGCCTACATGGGGGACATTATTTTTCCAGGGGGCCTACATGGGGGACATTATTTTACCAGGGGGCCTACATGGGGGACATTATTTTACCAGGAGGCCTACATGGGGGACATTATTTTAGTTAGGGGCACTATGGAGGATATTATGGGCATCATGCCAATCCAATTCATCCATTTTTCATCAATGAAAAACTGATACAAAACGGATGCAAAACGGACATTAAAAATGGACACACAGCCAGAAAATGGATGCACACACTGATGCAAAATGGCCATGAAAAACTAACAGTGTGTCAGTTTTTAACGGACTTTTTTTTCACTGTCGTGTGCATGTAGCCTTAGAGTCAAAACACAGGAATAAATGTCATTGCACACCTGCACTTAAAGAACTCGCTCTTGTAACATCATCACAATAGGACACATATATAAAGGCTTGTACTCTGCAGGAGCTTTGGGGTCTATTGGCGTATTGGGGTTCCTTTTTGGGCGAGTCTGGCATTCTGTACATTTTTGTATGTTTTTATGAGTGTAGTGATTTGTCCAGTCCATACAGCAGCAACTCAATGTTAAACAGTCACTATAATTTCAACACACTTTGCATAAATCAATAGCTGTAAAATGTGTAAGCCTATGTCTTCTATTACATGCATATGTGTTTTAAGAAGATTATTTTTTTCCCAAATCAATAGTACAGGTGAATATAAGAAAATTTGTAACATATCTTATCAGGGAAAAATGTGTTTTTTCCCTCTTGCAGTTCATGCTTACTCCACTCTCCATGGACTTTGATGGGCAGCATGTTTGTCTCTGTCTCTTTAAATACGGTTTTAGGGTTGCTGTTTTTTAAAGGTTTGGGGGTTTTTTAGTACCTCCTCTCTCACTCCCTTACTCCTCCCCTGTCTAGTCCTCTATGGACAGCATGTAATGTGATTCTCTAGTGAGCTGACAGTTGTCTTGTCAGATGCTGGATACAGAAAGAGGCAGTTTTTCTTTTACATTCACATGTCTTACTGATTTCCACAAAGTTTTTTAAATGATAGGGAAAACATTAGAGATGAGCGAACGTGCTCGTAACGAGCACTGTAGCGCTCGGCTCCCCTGCGCTCGCATGGGCGCAGGCATCCGCTTCTGTCCTCCTCACCCGACGGAAGCGGATGCCTGCGCCCATGCGAGCGCAGGGGAGCCGAGCGCTACAGTGCTCGTTACGAGCACGTTCGCTCATCTCTAGAAAACATGTTTTTTTTTTGTTTTTTTAAGTGAAAAGACATGGATAAACTTTCATGCATTTTAGATAAAAGATTGTTGTTGTGAGTAGAAATATATGACTCCAGAAAAAAAAAAGAAAATTAAAACCCATTGGTGTATACTTTCAATGATATGTGCATTCCTTTCTTTGAACCTGGAAATAAAGTACGTACACATCAAATTACATTTTAGCATTTACATAAAACCACCTTTTCCAGCTCCACCCTGCAGTGTAGGATTGTCCTTTCCTACACTGGGGTAGTCCATATTTCTTTTTCCCTTTCACCACTCTAGTGTTTCGCATCTCTTTAGTCCTCCTTGCTGCTACTAAGATGGTTCTTCTCAATAAGTGCATCTGAGAGGTGATGCAGCCGCCTGACCAATCTGTAAAGAAAATTGGCTGTGTGCTGGGGAACCTAAATATAACTTCAACTGACAGAAACTGACTATAAAGGAGACCATTAGTAACCACTAGCTGGTGCTGGTGCTGGTATCTAGACCTGAGTTTGTTAGCAAATGTCAGACCTTGACCAGAGGCAGTAAATAAATATAGTGAAACATAAAACACTGTAAATAAATATAAATGTATACAATGTGAATAAATATAAATGTATATACGTTAATGAGAAAAAAATAATGAGTGTAATAAAGGACCCCTCCCCAAAATGTTTAAACCTCTACAAACCGACATGCATTTCCAGGGGTGTAGCTAAAGGCTCATGGGCCTAAGTGCAAGAGTTCAGTTTGCCCCCCCCCCTTCCCTCAGCGCTGCTGCACCTAGCTTTTCTGCTGGCCAAGTCAAAAATTTAACCCCCCCATGCCAAATTCTCACCCTAACCCTTTCCCTCCTAACATTATGTATATCACTACAGAACATACAGGGTAGGCTACATTCATATTTTGCGGCTCAGATGCGGACCCATTCACTTCAATGGGTCAGCAAAAAATGCTGACAGCACACTACAGCTGTCCGCATCCATATGTCCGTTCCGTAGCCTCGCAAAAAAATAGAACATGTCCTATTTTTGTCCGTTTTGTGGACAAGGATAGTCATTGTTACAGTGGATCTGCAAAAAAAACGGATGCCATACGGAACATCATCTGTTTTTTTTACGGATCCGCAATTTGCAGACCACAAAACACAACGTTAGTGTGAATGTAGCCTAATACAGCACCCCATACCTCTTACATCCAGTGACGTCTCCTCTGATGTAGATGTTCTCTTTCCTCACCTTCTCCTTTCAGACCAGACTGCCATTTTGAAGCCATTTCTCATCTTTGCAGTTTGACAGAAAAAAAATATTAGTTTATTACTTTTCCATCATCCTCCCGTCTTCTGGACAAATCATCCTACAAACCCCAGTACTGTGCCACTAGTACCACACAGATAGTGCCCTTCAATAAGTATTGGCACACAGTGTCCTAAAATAACTGCGCCTGACAGTAATACTGTAAACATAACGTCCCCTAGAAATAACTGTGCTATGCTGATACCGTGCCAGGGTGCCCCCCACAGTAATAGTGCTCCCCAAAGTCCCAACTAATAATTCTCTGCCAGAGTGCACTTGTTAGTAATAGTGCCCCCAACAGTACTAATGTCCCCACTGTGCCCCAGAAGTAATAATGCTTCCAATGTGCCCATACTAGTAATCATGTTTCCCAGAGAACCCCAGTAGTAATAATTCTCCTTATAATGTGACAGTACAAAAATGCCCCTTTATGTGTGCCAGTGCAAAAAAAACTTTTAATGACCCCAGTTGAGCTAATGTCCCCATAGTGCCCCCAAAATGTGTGAGTATAAAATACCCCCATATAGTGCCCTCAGTAAATGCCCCCATAGTGCTCCTTTCCCCCTTCCTCATAGTGGCCCCATAATGTACCAGTAAAAAATGCCCCTACATAGTGTCCCAGTAGATGCCCTCAGTGTCCCCCATAATTTGCAAGTATAAAATACCCCTTCTTAGTGCCCCCCGTAGATAGTACCCACCATAATGTGTCCCAGTATAAAATGCCCCCATACAGAGCCCCCCATATAAAATACCCCTTCTTTGTGGCCTCAGTAGATTTCCCCATAGTGCCCCCAATAATGTGCCAGTAAGAAGAGCCCCATAGTGCCCCAATAATGTGCCAGTAAGAAGTACCCCAATAATGTGCCGGTAAGAAGTGCCCCAATAATGTGCCAGTAAGAGGGGCCCCCATAGTGCCCCCCAATAATGTGCCAGTAAGAAGTGCCCCAATAATGTGCCAGACCTGCCCCCCAAATTTCCCCCAATAATGTGCCAGTAAGAAGTGCTCCCCCCCATTGATTCCCCCCAAAATCATGTGCCCATAAAATGTGTCCCACCCCCATAGATGCCCCCCAAATCATGTGCCAGTAAGAAATGCCCCCAGTGCCACCATGTGCCAGTAAGAAAAGCCCCAGTGCCCCCATGTGCCAGTAAGAAATGCCCCCAGTGCCTCCATGTGCCAGTAAGAAATGCCCCCAGTGCCCCCATAGAGCTCTGGCCCGTAATTGCACCATATAAAAAAAATAAACAACTATACTTACCTCCATGTAGCTATCAGCGATGCGATGCAGGCCTCTTCCGGCCTGTGTCCTGCGCTGTACAGCTCAGGCGGCGCAATGACGTCATCTCGCCCGCTGAGCCGGCCTCTGATAGGCTACAGGCACTAGGCCTGTAGCCTATCAGATGAATGGGGAAGGGAGAGGCATCTCCCTCCCTTACCCTGCCGCAGCACAGCCATCTGTATCGCTGTCCTGAGGACGGTGATACAGATGACTATGGAGATGAGCGCTTCCACAATTGAAGCGCTCATCTCTCTCTGCCCCGTCGCCCTCCCTCTGCCACCCTGTGGTCCCCCCTGGCTTAGGGGCCCGGTCGCAACTACGACCGCTGCTATCCCTATAGCTACGCCACTGTGCATTTCAAATGACCAGCATGATCTACACTTGTTTTGCATGAGCTTTAGTGTCTAAGGCTACACATTGTTCCTTTCATGGAGACTGTATGTTAACCCAAACTTAAAATAATTACCCCTGGTCAATTTTTGCCTGTTCTTCCCAAGTACAACAGATGCCGCATCTAAAGTCAAGGTAGGTCAATATGCATAAAACTAAAATAGGTATTCTATTCTCAGCACTATAGTAGAGATGAGTGAATTATTTCTAAACTAATAGGATTCATTACGAATATCATAAAATCCAAAGTTTTTTATATTCACTTTGGACTAATCACATAAAATTGGCGCTCCGTGCCATGTACTGTGGAAATTGGTGGTCATAAGGAACAAAGAAGATGGAGAATCACATAACAATGGGAGGAAGTAGGAGGAAAAGCTTGGCCTGATTGGCTCAAAGGCGACCTGCTCAGGGAACCAGGCAGGTTCTTATGCTTAGACAGAAGAATCATCATTCTGTCTTCAGCTTGTGACCTGAAAGGGCATCTGGTGGCAGTGCCTGAGAAAAAGCTATTACAGGCACAAGCCACCAGCATATTGTGATAAGTACACTATAAGCAGAGTATAGGGAGAGAATATCGTAACAAGATATGATTGGGTATATTTTATTTCCTGACACAGCACAGCCCGGGCAGAACAATATAAGGGGAGGAAGGGCCTGTTGGAGTGCAAATGAGGGAATGAGGAGAGGACTGTGTAAAGCACTGTGAGGGGAAAAGTTTTATTAAATACATTGTATATTGCTGCAAGGTAAGAGGTAGTTACAGGCTACAGCAAAATCAATACTGCAATAAAGCCATTTTTATACCCATATTTTTAAATGTGTTGCATATTACTGTAAGATATTGGATAGTTACAGCAAAAGCAACACTTAAATAACAGCATTTTTATACTTGTGTTCAGGCTTGGACTGCCCCCCAGGGTAAAAGGGGAATCCCCGAGAGGGCCCCAAAGCAAGGGTGGGCCCCCGATTCAGTAGTCTGATTGCACTATATATAGATAGGCAGTGTACAGCATCTCAAACAGCTTATATGAAAACCTTTATAAGCAGAGTATAGAGAGAGAATAAGAAGATATAAGTGGGTATATTTTCGTGAATTTGATTAGGGTGTATTATGTAACACACTATCTATTGTGGTAATATAGACACATAAGGTGGCTGAGATGACTCTTTCATCAGGGTCCGGCCTTCTCGAAGTCACAGCAGGGATCCCTATAACCTTGTAGCATCTTGTTGCTGTCTGCCTCTGTGTGAGCAGACAATATTTGCACATAGCTGCACAATGGGCACCCAGAATGAATTTTACTGGTGGGCTCTACGAACCCTAGTCCGACATTGCCTGTGTTATTAAACGCATTGCATATTACTGCAAGATAACTGGCTATTACAGCAAAATCAATACTGCAATAATGTCATTTTTATACTTGTGTTGTTAAACATATTAACACTGTAGGAACAAGTCTTCTGAAAACTAAAGATGAGCGAACATGCTTGTCCGAGCTTGGTGCTCGTTCGAGCATTAGGGTATTCGTACATGCTCAATACTAGGACGAGCATATCGCGATACTCGAGGAAATGGCATCTTCCTCTTCCTGCATGTTAGGCGCCTTTTTCTCAGCCAATCAATGTGCAGGAGAGTCTTTGGTACCTCCTAGTATCACGTGGGACCCCTACAAGTCGATAGCAGGGATTGGCTGGCCAGATCAGATGACCTGGGAATATAAGAATCTGGTCCCGCGCTGCTCGCCTCAGACGCCGCCTGCATGAGATTAGGAATAGAGCTGCTGTCTGTCAGGGAGAGTGCTAGGGCCTCAATTTAGATGTTGGTTAGGCAGGAATCATCCTCAAAGAACCCAACAGCCCATCTAAAGGGCTAAAAGCACCTTTTTTTTTTGGTCTCCTCCTGGCTGCTGGCTGGGACTTGTAGTGCAGATTGGCTGCACACTGTGCACAGCGACTGGTGGCAGATAGGGGACAGCACGTGGTCCACACAGACCCCAAAGAAATTGCCCAAAGACCTCTCAGTACTCATTTTTGCTGCTGCTGCTGCTGTACCTTGGCTTGCTGGGATCTGTAGTGCAGTCTACGGAATACGTTTTTTCTCTCATTTATATATACTACAGTCCAGTGAAAAATTATGTAGTGTGCTGTACAGTAGCGTCAGTCTAGGGAATACGTTTTTTCTCTCAGTTATCTATACTACAGTCCAGTGAAAAATTGAGTGGTTTGCAGTGTAATAGCCGCCATTTAAAGAGTACGTTTTTTCTCTCAGTTATATATACTACAGTGCAGTGAACAATTGAGTGGTTTGCGGTAAAATAGCCGCAGTCTAAAGACTACGTTTTTTCTCTCAGTTATATATACTACAGTGCAGTAACAAAATGAGCGGTTTGCGGTACAATAGCAGCTATTTAAAGACTACGTTTTTTCTCTCAGTTATATATACACTACAGTGCAGTGAAAAATTCTGTTGTGTGCTGTACAGTAGCGTCAGTCTAGAAAATATGTTTTTTCTGTAGTATACTACAGTCCAGTGAAAAATTGAGTGGTTTGCGGTAAAATAGCCGCAGTCTAGAAAATACGTTCTTTCTCTCAGTTATATATACTACAGTCCAGTGAAAAATTGAGTAGTTTGCAGTACAATAGCAACCATTTAAAGACTACGTTTTTCTCTCATTTATTTATACACTACAGTGCAGTGAACAATTCTGTCGTGTGCTGTACAGTAGTGTCAGTCTAGAAACTACTTTTTTTCTCTCAGTTATATATACTACAGTCCAGTGAAAAATTAAGTGGTTTTCTGTACAATAGCCGCCATTTAAAGACTACGTTTTTTCTCTCAGTTATATATACACTACAGTGCAGTGAACAATTCTGTTGTCTGCTGTACAGTAGCGTCACTCTAGAAAAGACGTTTTTTCTCTCAGTTATATATACTACAGTCCAGTGAAAAATTGGGTGGTTTGCGGTACAATAGCCGCCATTTAAAGACTACTTTTTTCTCTCAGTTATATATACACTACAGTGCAGTGAACAATTTTATCATGTGCTGTACAGTAGCATCAGTCTAGAAAATACATTTTTTCTCTCAGTTATATATACCACAGTCCAGTGAAAAATTGAGTGCTTTGCGGTACAATAGCCGCCACTTACGTTTTTTCTCTCAGTTATATATATACTACAGTGCGGTGAACAATTCTGTCGTGTGTTGTACAGTAGCATCAGTCTAGAAAGTATGTTTTTTCTCTAAGTTAAATATACTATAGTCCAGTGAACAATTCTGTCGTGTGCGGTACACTAGCCGGAGTCTAGAAAATACATGTTTTCTCTCAGTTATATATACTACAGTCCAGTGAAAAATTGAGTGGTTTTCATTACAATAGCCACCATTTAAAGACTATGTTTTTTCTCTCATTTATATATACACTACAGTGCAATTAACAATTCTGTCGTGTGCTGTACAGTAGCGTCAATCTAGAAAATACGTTTTTTTTTCTCCCAGTTATATATACTACATTCCACTGAAAAAATTGAGTCGTTTGCGGTACAATAGCAGCCATTTAAAGACTACATTTTTTCTCTCATTTATATATACACTACAGTGCAGTGAACAATTCTGTTGTGTGCTGTACAGTAGCGTCAGTCTAGAAAATATGTTTTTTCTCTCAGTTACGTATACTACAGTCCAGTAAGAAATTTAGTGGTTTGAGGTACAATAGCTTCCATTTAAAGACTATGTTTTTTCTCTCAGTTATATTTACACTACAGTGCAGTGAACAATTCTGTCATGTGCTGTACAGTAGCGTCAGTCTAGAAAATACGTTTTTTCTCTCAGCTATACATACTACAGTCCAGTGAAAAATTGAGTGGTTTGCGGTAAAATAGCCGCCATTTAAAGACTACGTTTTTTCTCTCAGTTGTATATACACTACAGTGCAGAGAACAATTCTGTCGTGTGCTGTACAGTAGCATCAGTCTAGAAAATACGTTTTTTCTCTGTTATATATACTACAGTCCAGTGAAAAATTGAGTGGTTTGCAGTACAATAGCCGCCATTTAAAGACTACTTTTTTCTCTCGTTTATATATACACTACAGTGCAGTGAACATTTCAGTCGTGTGCTGTTCAGTAAAGTCAGTCTAGAAAATATGTTTTTTCTCTTAGTTATATATACTACAGTCCAGTGAAAAATTGAGTGGTTTGTGGTACAATAGCCGCCATTTAAAGACTACGTTTTTTCTCTCAGTTATATATACACTACAGTGCGGTGAACAATGCTGTCGTGGGCTGTACAGTAGCGTCAGTCTAGAAAATATGTTTTTTCTCTCAGTTATATATACTACAGTCCAGTGAAAAATTGAGTGGTTTGCGGTAAAATAGCCGCAGTCTAAAGACTACGTTTTATCTCTCAGTTATATATACTACTGTGCAGTGAACAATTCTGTCGTGTGCGGTACACTAGCCAGAGTCTAGAAAATACATGTTTTCTCTCAGTTATATATACTACAGTCCAGTGAAAAATTGAGTGGTTTACAGTACAATAGCCACCATTTAAAGACTATGTTTTTTCTCTCATTTATATATAAACTACAGTGCAATGATCAATTATGTTGTGTGCTGTACAGTAACGTCAATCTAGAAAATACATTTTTTTCTCCCAGTTATATATACTACAGTCCAGTGAAAAACTGAGTGGTTTGCGGTACAATAGCCGCCATTTAAAGACTACGTTTTTTCTCTCATTTATACATACACTACAGTGCAGTGAACAATTCTGTTGTGTGCTGTTCAGTAGCGTCAGTGTAGAAAATATGTTTTTCTCTCAGTTACATATACTACAGTCCAGTGAGAAATTTAGTGGTTTGAGGTGCAATAGCTGCCATGTAAAGACTATGTTTTTTATCTCAGTTATATTTACATTAACATGCAGTGAACAATTCTGTTGTGTGCTGTACAGTAGCGTCAGTCTAGAAAATACATTTTTTCTCTGAGTTATATATACTAAAGTCCAGTGAAAAATTGAGTGGTTTGTGGTAAAATAGCCACAGTCTAAAGACTACGTTTTTTCTCTCAGTTATATATACTACAGTGCAGTGAACAATTCTGTTGCATGCGGTACACTAGCCGGAGACTAGAAAATATGTTTTTTCTCTAAGTTATATATATTACAGTGCACTGAAAAATTGAGTGGTATGCGGTACAATAGCCGCCATTTAAAGACTACGTTTTTTTCTCTCAGTTATATATACACTACAGTGCAGTGAACAATTGTGTCGTGTGCGGTAGAGTAGAATCAGTCTAGAAAATACGTTTTTTCTCTCAGTTATATATACTACAGTCCAGTGAAAAATTGAGTGGTTTGCAGTACAATAGCCGCCATTTAATGACTACTTTTTTCTCTTGTTTATATATACACTACAGTGCAGTGAACAATTCAGTTGTGTGCTGTTCAGTAGCGTCAGTCTAGAAAATAGGTTTTTTCTCTCAGTTATATATACTACAGTCCAGTGAAAAATTGAGTGGTTTGCGGTACAATAGCCGCCATTTAAAGACTACATTTTTTCTCTCAATTATATATACACTACAGTGCGGTGAACAATTCTGTCGTGGGCTGTACAGTAGCGTCAGTCTAGAAAATATGTTTTTTCTCTCAGTTATATATACTACAGTCCAGTGAAAAATTGAGTGGTTTGCGGTAAAATAGCCGCAGTCTAAAGACTACGTTTTATCTCTCAGTTATATATACTACTGTGCAGTGAACAATTCTGTTGTGTGCGGTACACTAGCCAGAGTCTAGAAAATACATGTTTTCTCTCAGTTATATATACTACAGTCCAGTGAAAAATTGAGTGGTTTACAGTACAATAGCCACCATTTAAAGACTATGTTTTTTCTCTCATTTATATATAAACTACAGTGCAATGATCAATTATGTTGTGTGCTGTACAGTAACGTCAATCTAGAAAATACATTTTTTTCTCCCAGTTATATATACTACAGTCCAGTGAAAAACTGAGTGGTTTGCGGTACAATAGCCGCCATTTAAAGACTACGTTTTTTCTCTCATTTATATATACACTACAGTGTGCATAGAAAATATACAGATCATAAGTATATTACAGAAAAGGACATTGTAGTTCATATTTACAAAATATACATATATCCTTGGATTTGATTGCGGTACATCATTAATCAAAAGTGTGCCCACAGCATAATAGTGAATGCAATTTATATACAAGTGACATTACAGATCGTCAGTCAGACGTGGTAAATGGTATTCAGTTCCAGATTTGAATAGTACCATGGGATGGGCTGAATCGTCCATATAGATCATTGGTGGTGCAGGTGGTAACGATCCCCATATGTAGTATGTTAAGGAAATACTTTTGCTAATAGATCCCCATATGTATAAGAGCCAGTCACCTGAAGGACTTACTTACCAATTGCCGCCAGAGAGAAGGGCATCAAGAGAAATTCGCGCTAAAGAGAAGTTGCAGCAAGTGCTGCTATGGATAGGAGATGCGCTGGAAGCATGTGAGGGAGAGCGCCAATTATACACGGCGTCTCCCTTCACTTCCGGTCCGGACGGTGGAACGCATCACGTGACCGTGCGTTCCACGCGGCGGAAATGATATCTGTGGAGCGCATATGCGTTCCACACATCAGGAAATGAGTGAATACGGTGGAGATAAGAATAGATATAGGGGAAAAGCAGGTAGTAAAGCAAAAGAAGAGTAATGGACCAGGTGCTTATAGGTAAAGGATATCACACTGATAAAGGATATAGTGGCTGGCAAAAGTTTTTCGGTCCTCAGGCATTCTAATTGGTCTGTGAAGAAATAAATGGTATAGAAGGTTAATAACATACTACAATATGTGTGCATTTATCGTACTATAGGTGGATCAAGTAAATGGTTACTATTCATAATCTGTGCCCACACATCTCATGATAGTACAAGCAGAAAAATTGAGAGATAAGTTCATATTAGATGTTGGATCTCATATTCTCGATTTAAGCCCCTAGGTTCCAAGGTATCAAGTTTATGTATCCAGAAAGCCTCCCTCTTTTTAAGTTGTTTAATCCTATTGCCTCCTCTCCTTAGCTGTGTGACATGCTCGATTACTTGGAATTTTAATTGTGAGAGGTTATGTTTTGCAGCATGGAAATGCGATGGTATAGGTAGTAGCAGGTTTTCTTTCCTAATGGATGATTTGTGTTGGCACACTCTATTTCTAATGGATTGTGTCGTTTCCCCTACATATGCCAATCCGCACGGACATTTTAATAAATATATTACAAAAGTAGAGTCACAATTAAAGAATTCCTCAATGGGAAAAGCTTTGCCCGTCCGTGGATGGAAGAATTGGGGACCCTTTTGGACATTAGTGCATTGCGCACAGTGTAGACATGGAAAGGTTCCCCTTCTGGGGGTTTTTAGGAAGGTTTGTCGGGATACTTTGATGTCTGAGCCTATATCTGCCTTTACTAGTAGGTCTCTTAAGTTTCTTGGACGCCGGTTACACATCAAGATTTGGTTATTAAATTCAGGAATGTCCGGGTATGCCCTTTTTAACAATTGCCAATGGTTCCTCAATGTATTCTCAAATTTATGCATATTCGGGTGGTAAGTATGAACAAATGGTAAACGTTCTAGGGTTTTTGGACGTATTGTGGTTGAAATGGGTTTTGGTTTTAATAGTTTCGTGGGATATCCCCTATTGCTGAATCTATCCTGCATTTCTTTTAATCTCTGTTCAAAGGTATCTGGATCCTGGACTATCCTCTGTATACGGTGAAATTGAGAATTGGGTATTGATTTAAGTGTGTTCGGAGGATGACAACTGGTATAGTGAAGCAGATTGTTACGATCTGTTGGTTTCCGGAATAGGTCAGTTTTAAGTAGGCCCTGTGGGTCTTTTGAAACAGAGGTATCCAAGAAATGAATTGTAGTTACGTCGTAGGTCAGTGTAAATTTCAATTCAGGGTAAATTGAATTTATATATTCATGAAAGTTGAGTAAGGAGTCCAATGAGCCCCTCCATATGCAAAAAATGTCATCAATAAAGCGTTTCCAAATGATCACATGCCTATTGAATTGTGTACAAGTATATAGGTATGTCTCCTCGAAGTCAATCATATAACTATTTGCATACGGAGGGGCTACATTGGACCCCATTGCGGTACCCTGCTTTTGTAGGAAGAAGGTATCCCTGAAAAGGAAAAAGTTATTTTCTAGTACCAACCGGAGTAGGTCAATGCAGAGGTTAATAGTTTCTGGACTTTTGTGGGCTATTGTTAGTAGTTTGGTTACCGCTTTAAGGCCCTTGTCATGGTGGATACAAGTATATAAGCTGGTCACATCCCAGGTTACTAGAATAGTGTCTGCTTCTAAGGGTGGTATTTTCCTGATTACTGTCAGAAAGGAAGTTGTGTCTAAAAGGAATGACCGGCTGTCTTTTATTAATGGGGTTAAAATTTTCTCTAGGAAGACTGCTAATGGTGACAATATTGAGTTTGTAGATGCCACAATGGGCCTACCAGGAGGATTCTGTACATCCTTATGGATTTTTGGTAGTGTGTATATGACCGGGATTATCGGATCTGTTTTGGATAGGAATGTTACTGTTGCTTCATCAATGGTACCTTTTGATAAATGAGATGCTAGTGTATTTCTGATTTTTTCTGCTATTGTCCGAGTGGGATTTTGGGTTAGTGGTGCATAAACCTCTTTATCACTCAGTTGCCTTTCTATTTCCGCAACATATTTGCTTCTGTCCATTATTACCAATGCACCACCTTTGTCCGCCGGTTTTATAATTAGTTCCTTACGTTTAATTAGATCTTTAAGGGCATTCCTATCTGCTTGGTTAATGTTATTTCTGAATTTTAACCCACCCCGTTCTATTGTTGTTCTGAATTTTACAAAGTCCCTTCGTACTAGATCAATGAAAGTTTCTACCGCTGGGTAATTACCTGGTGGTGTATAAGTGCTTTTGTTTCGAAGCCCTAGATCAGTCAGAGATATTAGAGATTTAGAAGCAGGTCTTTGTTGTGGCCTGTTCTGTTGTGCAAAATGTACCTTGAGTCTTATTAACCGAAAGAACCTCATTAGGTCCATCTCTAGTTGAAATGTATCTAAGCTATTGGTGGGACAAAAGGATAAACCTTTCTCAAGGAGCTGAATCTGGGCAAAATCTAGTGATACAGAGGAGATGTTAATTACAAGGGATTGTTCCATTACCTGTGATCTAGTTGTCATAGGTGGATTAGTCGACATAGGAGGATTGGGACCAGTTGCGGCTCCACCTCTATTGCCCCTTCTCGTGTTTCGATTGTTGCGAAAGTTCATATGGCGTTGTGGGCGTTGAAAGTCTGCGTTGGAACCGGAGCGTGAGGAGTCCGATGAGGATGATCTTGCTCTGTAGGTTTGTTGATTGTTGGATTTGGGCCAACGATACACCCGGTTTAAACGATAGTCCTCTGTGTCCCGTACGAATTTGTCCCTCTTCGTGATTTCCAGTTCTCTACGGTGTTGGGATAGAGTATTGGTTAGTTTCTCCTGTATTTTTGAGAATTCATCTGTTGTAATAATGGCTCGTAGTTGGCATTCCAATGTTTGTATCTCTTCCTTGGTATCCTTTATGGCTTTTTGTAAATAAGAGACTGTAAGTATCATGATATCCATTGAGCATTTATTCAAAATCTGCTCGAACTTCTGGACATATTCCGGATCTTCTTTGAAGAACGTAGGTCTTGTGCGTATCCGAAGCCCTCGCGGGATTCGTTTCACTCGTATATATTCTGCTAAGGTTACGCAGTGAAGTTCAAAGTTGAGTAATCTTCTCGATTCTCGCTCCAGATCTCTGATTTTAAATTCAGAGCTGGGCGTTTGCAAGAATTCGTTCGGTATGGTTACCTGAGAAAGTATGGTATTAATTTCCTCTTCTTGAAAGGATAGTGATTCACACATCCTCTTCTGATTCCAGGTACACTCCAAGGTAGGGATGACAGTATGAAGTGATGACTTGTTATGTACCGGATAAGTGAACCGGAGTAGGGTTCCCAACCCACTGTGTAAATTATTGAATAAAACTCCGGTGGATTAAATCAGCTTGGTGAAGCCGAAACGTCACACATATTATTGAGTGCCGCACTGAAAAATAAACTTCACCAAGCTGATTTAATCCACCGGAGTTTTATTCAATAATTTGGATATTAAATAAGCTAGCACCTCATCTGCAGACAGCTTTTTCGGGGTAATTGCCCCTCATCAGTGCAGAGCAGAGACTACTGGCTTAACTGGGTGAGAGGCCTGTCAGGGTTTGGGGGTACTATCTCTCCTTGGGGAGAGAGCCCCTTAATCGGCGTGAGGAGATTCTGTGGTCTCCTGATGCTAATGCTGTTGCCACTGTTCCACACTGTCGTCGTGACACTCTATGCTGCTCCTGATGCTACTGCCGCCTCCACACTGTCGTTGTACCACTCTGTCCTCTCCTGATGCTACAGCTGCTGCCACTGCCACCTCCACACTGTTGTTGTACCACTCTGTTGTCTCCTGATGCCACTGCGACCTCCGCATTGTCGTCGTGCCACTATGTGGTCTCCTGATGCTACAGCTGCTGCCACTGCCTCCTATATACTGTCGTTGTGCCACTCTGTGGTCTCCTGATGCTAAAGCTGCTGCCACTGCCTCCTGTACAATGTTGTTGTACCACTCTGTGGTCTCCTGATGCTACAGCTGCTGTCTGTCACGCTCTGGTGTGGAGGGAATAGCCACACAGAGCGTACGAGGGAAGGGAACAGACCAAAACCAGGAAAACGGTCACCTGCAGGGAACCCTGAAACTAGGCCCTCACTGACTACCAGTATGAACAATCCTAGGTTGTAGGAGAGTTCATACACAGGAACCTAATAATAAATGCACCCTAAAGAACCCTGAAGCTAGTGACAAGAAAGAGTAAACCCGTTCCTCCAAGAGTAAGGACGAACAGGAGACTCCAAAAGGAAAACCACAAAAGGGAAAAAGTCACTTATCTTTAAGCAGATATCGCAGCAACCGGATCTCAGCCGAGATCCACACCACACACTACTAAGTAGGCAGAAAGTATAAACCGCAAGGGATACTGGGAGATGAAGAGGTAAATAGAAGAAAGATAATTACCACAGCGGCAACAGCTGAGGGGAAAGGGTGTGGTAAACAGCAACCAAACCAAGGGAAAAGCATGTCAAATTATGTCACTCTTGAAAGCCGCGCAGAACGTCTGATACCAGACGCAAGCCCACTCGTGACATTACCCCCCCTTTTACGGGTGATCTCCGGGCACCCAGGACCAACTTTATCAGGATGACACCTGTGAAAGGCTTTCACCAAACGACTGGCATTCACGTCAGATGCCGGTACCCATGACCTCTCCTCAGGACCATAACCTTTCCAATGAACAAGATATTGAAGAGTCCCATGGAGAACTCGAGAATCAATGATCTTGACAATCTGGAATTCCAAATTACCATCCACCAAGATGGGCGCGGGTGGCAAGGGAGATGGCTCCAGAGGTTCAACATATCTCTTCAACAAAGATCTGTGAGACACATTATGGATTTTCAAGGCCTGAGGAAGTTCAAGATGAAATGCTACAGGATTAATAATGGCCATGATCTTATATGGGCCAATAAATCTTGGACCCAACTTCCAAGAAGGAACTTTCAACTTAATGTTCCTAGTAGACAGCCACACAGAATCACCCATACTTAGGTCCGGACCCTTCATACGTCTCCTGTCAGCCATACGTTTGTACTTGTTACCCACATTTATCAAGTTATTTAGAATTTTTCGCCATATAGAAGACAATGATGACGAAAAATGTTCTTCCTCAGGAATACCAGAAGTATCAGAACCAGAAAATGTGCCAAACTGCGGGTGAAAGCCATATGCACCAAAAAATGGTGACTTACCAGTGGAGTCCTGTCTGCGATTATTTATGGCAATCTCAGCCAGAGACAAAAACGAGGACCACTCCTCTTGGTTCTCAGAGACAAAACATCTCAAGTAAGTCTCCAGACTCTGATTGGTACGCTCAGTCTGTCCATTCGTCTGGGGATGAAAGGCAGAGGAAAAAGACAGTTGTACCCCGAGCCGAGTACAGAACGCCCTCCAGAATCTGGTCCCACGATCAGAGACCACGTCAATGGGAATGCCATGAAGTTTCACAATGTTGTCAACAAACACTTGTGCAAGAGTTTTAGCATTGGGGAGTCCGGGTAATGCAATAAAGTGCGGCATTTTACTAAAATGATCTACAACCACCAGAATAACTGTCTTACCAGACGACTCAGGCAGATCAGTGATGAAGTCCATGGATAGGTGAGTCCATGGTCTGGACCAGATGGGTAATGGAAGTAGAGGTCCAGAAGGTCGAGTATATGTCACCTTAGTGCGTGCACAGACACTACAGGCTGACACATAATCCTCAACACACTTACGCAGCCGTGGCCACCAGAATCTACGAGAGATGAGGTCGACAGTGGATTTACTCCCAGGGTGTCCCGCAAGCACCGAAGAATGATGCTCCTCAAACACCTTATGACGCAAATCAGAAGGAACAAACAACTTCCCAGGAGGGCAAGACTCCGGCGCATCTCCCTGGGCCTCAAACACTTTAACCTCAAGATCAGGGTAAATTAGCGGATATCACCACTCCTTCAGACAGTATAAGGTCTCGGATCTTCAAAATCACCACCTCCGGGAAAACTACGTGACAAGGCATCCGCCTTCACATTCTTAACCCCAGGACGATATGTGACCATGAAATTGAATCTGGTGAAGAACAAAGACCATCTGGCCTGCCTCGGATTAAGTTGTTTAGCCGACTCCAGGTAAGCCAGATTTTTGTGATCAGTGAATACCGTGATTGGGTGAATCGCCCCTTCCAACCAATGACGCCATTCCTCAAAAGCCAACTTAATGGCCAGTAACTCTCTGTTACCCACATCATAATTTCTCTCCACCGCAGAGAGTTTTTTCGAAAAAAAAAGCACATGGGCGCCATTTACCAGGTGACGGGCCCTGTGATAAAACAGCTCCTACCCCCACATCGGATGTGTCAACCTCCACAATGAAAGGTTGTGACACATCTGGCTGCACCAATAAAGGGGCAGAAGAAAATCACTCCTTCACAGCGGAAAAGGCTTGCAACGCTGCATCAGACCACACTGAGACATCCGTCCCTTTCTTAGTCATGTCAGTTAAGGGTTTAACTATTGTCGAATAGTTCTTTATAAATTTTTGGTAATAGTTGGTGAACCCCAAAAATCGCATAAGAGCCTTCAGATTTTCAGGTCGGTCCCAGTTCAGAACAGCACCAACTTTCTCTGGATCAATACGAAAACCTGAAGATGAAAGCAAGTATCCTAAGAATTGCACCTCTTGTACAGCAAAAACACATTTCTCTAATTTTGCATACAACTTGTTATCTCTTAAGATTTGCAACCCCTGCCTCACGTGATCCTGATGTGTCACAATATCTGGAGAATAGATTAGTATGTCATCCACATACATGACTACAAACCTCCCCACAAGATGATGAAAAATGTCATTAACAAAATGCTGGAAGACAGCAGGAGCATTGGTCAACCCAAAAGGCATGATCAGGTTCTCAAAGTGGCCCTCAGGAGTGTTAAAGGCCGTCTTCATCCCCTTCTTTGATCCTGACCAGATAATATGCCCCCCTTAAGTCCAACTTGGAGAACACCTTGGCATCCACAATCTGGTTAAACAAGTCAGGAATCAAAGGAAGGGGGTACGGATCACGGACAGTAATCTTATTGAGTTCATGGAAATCCAGACATGGCCTAAGGGTTCCGTCCTTTTTCTTAACAAAAAAGAACCCTGCTGCCACAGGAGATTTGGAAGGCCTAATATGTCCTTTAGCCAAACTCTCAGCAATATATTCCTTCATGGCCGTTCATTCTGGTCCAGAAAGGTTATACAGCTTAGATTTGGGCAATTTTGCTCCCGGGATAAGATTGATAGGACAATCGTATTCCCGGTGAGGGGGTAAATCCTGACATCCACCTTCAGAAAATACATCAGAGAAATCCAATATAAAAGAAGGAAGAGTCTTAGTGGTTAAAGCAGAAAAAGATGTATTAAGGCAATTGTCAACACAATAATCGCCCCAATCCACAATTTGTCTAGTATGCCAGTCAATGGACGGTTTATGTTTGCTTAACCACGGTAAACCCAGAACCACAGGAGCAGGAAGACCTTCCAACACAAAACATGAAATAAGCTCCTGATGAAATTCACCCACTCTTAATTTGATATCATGCACCATCTGAGACAAACAGTTTTGAGATAAAGGTGCAGAATCAATGGCAAACACAGAAATCCTCTTATCCAAAGAACTCGGCGACAGTCCATGCATATGGACAAACTGAGCATCAATCAAGTTCACCCGTGCCCCGCTGTCAATAAACACCTCAATTTTCACAACCTTTGACTATAGTGCCACCTCGGCAGTCAGGAGAAAAAGGGTACTACAGGATGAAGACAAATGCACATTTTCAGTCTCCCTACCCACCCCACCAAGAGTGAGATGAGAATTCAACACCCCCTTTCCTTTTCTCTCTTTTAGAGATTGAAAGCATGGACATACATTGATAAAGTGTCCTTTCTGACCACAGAAAAAACACACACCCTTTTTATTACCAAGATGTTTATGGGTGGAAACAGGAGTGGCTCCCCCTAATTGCATAGGTTCATCCCCTGACATCAACCTAGGGGAATATTCACCCAAAGTGTCCTGAGTACGTCCTGAGAGCGGGGGCCCCTATTTCGCTCTCTCAGGCGCCTATCCATGCGCACAGCAAGAGACATAGCGGCCTCCAAAGACACAGGGGTTTCCTGAAAGGCTAAAGCGTCCTTCAGCCTTTCAGATAAACCTTGACAGAATTGGCTACGTAAAGCCGGATCGTTCCATTCAGTATTGGTTGCCCACCTCCGAAACTCAGAGCAATAAATCTCAACCGGCCGCTCACCCTGACAAAGGTCACGTATCTGGGTCTCAGCCAGGGAGATACGATCCGGGTCATCATAGATAATCCCTAAAGCCTTGAAAAATTCATCTACTGACCGGAGAGACTGCGATCCGGTCGGCAGAAAAAAGGCCCATGACTGCGCATCCCCTTTAAGCAGCGAGATGACCACACCAACCTTCTGCTCCTCATTACCAGAAGAATGTGGAAGCAGTCTGAAATACAATTTGCACGCCTCCCTAAATAGAACAAAATTATCACGTCCCCCAGAAAATCTATCCAGGAGGGGGACCTTAGGCTCCAAACAGGCCTGACACTCAGCACCCTCAGAACCACCAGCCTGTGGTCTCTGAATCTGGTTGCGGATGTCAGCCACCTCCAAACTGAATCCCTGCAGCCGTTCAGCAAGTGCAGCAATAGCATCCATGTCAGCACAAAAATGACATAAATTTTTGTTTTGGCGGTTTATAATGTCACGCTCTGGTGTGGAGGGAATAGCCACACCGAGCGTACGAGGGAAGGGAACAGACCAAAACCAGGGAAACGGTCACCTCCTGCAGGGAACCCTGAAACTAGGCCCTGACTGACTACCAGTATGAACAATCTTGGGTGGTAGGAGAGTTCATACACAGGAACCTAATAATAAATGCACCCTTAAGAACCCTGCAGCTAGTGACAAGAAAGAGTAAACCCGTTTCTCCAAGAGTAAGGACGAACAGGAGACTCCAAAAGGAAAACCACAAAAGGGAAAAAGTCACTTATCTTTAAGCAGATATCTCAGCAACCGGATCTCAGCCGAGATCCACACCACACACTACTAAGTAGGCAGAAAGTATAAACCGCAAGGGATACTGGGAGAGGAAGGGGTAAATAGGAGAAAGATAATTACCACAGCGGCAATAGCTGAGGGGAAGGGGTGTGGTAAACAGCAACCAAACCAAGGGAAAAGCATGTCAAATTATGTCACTCTTGAAAGCCGCGCAGAACGTCTGATACCAGACGCAAGCCCACTCGTGACACTGTCACTGCCACCTCCAAACTGTTATCGTGCCACTCTGTTGTCTCCTGAAGCTACTGCTACCTCCACATTGTCGTTGTGCCACTCTGTGGTCTCCTGATGCTACAGCTGCTGCCACTGCCTCCTATATACTGTCGTTGTGCCGCTCTGTGGTCTCCTGATGCTACAGCTGCTGCCACTGCCTCCTATATATTGTTGTCATGCTGCTCTGTGGTCTCCTGATGCTACAGCTGCTGCCACTGCCTCCTATATACTGTCGTCGTGCTGTTCTGTGGTCTCCTGATGCTACAGCTGCTGTCACTGTCTCCTCTACACTGTCGTTGTGCCGCTCTGTGGTCTCCTGATGCTACAGATGCCTCCACATTGTCGGGGGCTCTGCTTGTATAAGTGTGTAATAGAACAGGTTCTGTAGAAATCTATGTGGAATCAGTCAATTGGTGTAAAAGGAGTGCGCTCTTTGGCGCTATAGTAGGATCTTGGGCCTCTGCACAGTTCTTTATAGCTGGTGCTAACATTGACCTGTAAGGCTGAGTTCACACTTGAGTTATTTGGTCAGTTTTGGCCCCAAATACATACTAAAGGGAACCAATTAAAACATAGGGTCACATAGGGTCATTAAAACAAACACCGGTTAGGGTTACTGATTCCCGCTTTTCATCATAGCGGACAGTGAATCCTCCTAACGTCCCAGTTGGAATACCAGTACTGGTTCAGATTCAACTTTTCATATTGATCCCCTGATGAATTGGTGGTATGATCCAAGGAAACGCGTCAGGATTACTGGTTTGTTATATTCTACTAGTGCATAGGGATCCCTCAATCTACTCTGACGAATTACTGGGCAGTCACTCTTGCTTGAGGGTGAGATAGGGACATGGCAGTCAGGACCATCCAGTCTTAGGGTGTCAAATTTTGACTCCTGGACGACAATTAGGAATAGTCTAGATTTTTTCAGGGCAATCTAGGGGCAGAGACCCAGTACCCCTTAGACTAGGGTCCTTTCAAGAAATACTACTCATCTAAGTGGTAAGACTGCTGTTTTATTTACTGCACTGGTTTGTGACACTAGGTGCATCACTATTATTTACGTATTATTGTGGGCTACTGTTTTAACTGTAATGAGTAAAAGTTATGTTTAAAATTGGTTCCCTTTAGTATATATTTGTTAATCACTGTTCTGGGTCCATAGCATTATTCCAGGTGCTTTACTGTGATACTGGAGTTGGTTATACTTTCAGTTTTGGCCCCATTACTGCACAAATACGTAAAGTGTGCAGCGATTCTAAGAGCCATGCCTGTTATCTGTGTGTCATACTGGCTTACAGTATTGTTTCACTACCACAGCTGACTCCCTATGCGTGTTACTGCAAGGCATAGTGTTCTACACCACTATACAGGCTCTCGGCAGCCCGGAAATAGCCGTTTTTTAACGCGATTCGCCACAAATTTATTTGGATCGAATCGAATCGTTTCGGAAAATTTAGTGAACCAACCGAATAGAATTTTGTAAAAATTTGCCCATCTCTAGTTACTATGTTAGTTGGACATGTGCATTCAAAAGTTTAGAGAAAGTCACATTAAGTTCGCCTGTAAAGGTTAGAGTGCATTTTGAGTTCATCCTGAAATTTCACAAGCTAAATATCCCTACCTTTTTGTGAGTAGTGTGTTATGGATATGAAGACTGAAAGACATGAAGCCATTACAAGATGGCGTCGGCTCCGGGACCACTCCTGCTCTTATATATAGTTTACATTCTTTAGCTGGACTAGATGCGCAGAAGTGAAACTTTATTTTGCATTACTAACCAATAAAATATATTATAACCCTCAGGAGAGGAATGCCCCTCCTTGGGGTATATAAACTGTATACCCTCCTCTAATAAACTACTTTGACCCTACAAGGTGTCAGTGTTGTTTCTTCCATGCATGTTAATATCTTTTACTTTAATTTGGAGCAGAGAAACAAACCGTAAGGCTCCCCTTGAGAGCCATCCTTATCAGCTAGCGTCCCTGGGAATTTAATTTCAGCAGCTAAAGGAGCAGACTACCAGAGTGCGGTGCACGGTCGCTTGAGGGAGGGGACTGCAGCCCCAAAGAGAAGGTAAGAAAATTGATTATCTTACCTACATCTTGTCGAGGCTGCACTGCATTACTGTAGTCTTTTCTGCTGGATAGAAGTTACCAGTTAATTAAGCAGCTTTGGCTGAAGTTGAAACCTTGAGCTCCAAGAACCTGAAAGAAGGGTTTGTTTCTACTGTGTTTGTGTCTTCATGTGGTCTGTGTTACTGAAAGGGGAGGGGAAGGCAGAGTGAAAAAGCTGACCAAGGATCGGACGGGGGGATTGCATAATTCCTGTACTGGCTCTCGAGAGAGAGCCTGAGACAGAAGGGGCGATCCGCTGATAGGGAGGTTGTGTAATTCCTGTGCTGGCTGCTCTAAGTGATCGGTGACAGATGTTGTGGAATCTTAAGGCTAGTAGACCAGACGTGGAGAACTAGCCAGTGTATAGTCCGTGCGGTCAGAAAACTAAGTCTGTCAGGCGTACTGTTTGTCTGTGTATTGTCTTCTTGGCTTCGTACCGGAAGTTTGAGATTGAGACATGGGTGGTAACACAGTGTCGATGTTACCTGCAGAACGGACGGCCTCGCAAGTGTTGGCTCAAGAGAAATAAGTTTAAAGATTTGTATTTGTTAATGTATGGGAAAATTTTCTTTATGTCTATCTGTTGAATGTCATGTCTGTTACTTGTTATGTCTGTGTGGACCAGAAATCTGACCTTGTGTGTTGCCAGAGAACCGACTAGTTGAGGAAGGTCACACAGCCAAGTTTACTATGAGCGAAATCAGTTGAGAAATTAAGGGTTAAGTTGAGAATGAAAGAAATCATCACAGGGAGGTATAGGCTCTGGCTTTAGGCCAAAAAGGAGTGAACACTGGCCTTGAATTTAGAACATTCTATTCTAGATATTGTGAAAAACAATGCGAGCATCAGCGGAAAATTAAGTATAAGAAATAAGTCTGGACAGAAATGTATGATGAAAAGACAAATGATTATCTTTACATGCCGCCACCACAGCCCCGAAGATGGCGCAGGAGGACCCTGCTGCGCTCCAGCAGACATATCCCCCACCATATCACTAGCCCCCTCAGTCTCCCTCTCCAGAGGGGTGGACCTGTGAAGTATGTCAGTGCCAAAACCACGCCCACAGCTCACCTCTTTGTATCCAGTTATCACACAAGATGGCATGTCCTACATCCCAATTTCCGCTCTGGCAGCCATCTTAACTTAGGGAATTTCCTCCCTGGCAGCCATCTTAACTGAGGGAACTTCAGTCCCTGCCCAGCGGCCATCTTAGTTGCTGGTATTCTCCCTGACACGGCTACAAGTAGGAAACAATGCACATAGATCTAAGTAGCACCACTAAGACTACTCAAATTAGTAAATGAAGGATATACATATATCCTATATACAGCTTCTGACCAGGTATGATGTTCTCCTGATATGGGCCTGCTGGTTTGTGTAGGATGCAGGTCAGTGTTAGTGTAGGACTCATCCGATTGGAAGCCACCTTGATCGTTGGTGGATGAGCCCGACATATTTATGATCATTTATATGCGCTAAGAGCTTCCATATTACTTACTACATAGCAGTTATGCTTTTTTACCTTTTCACACATTCACCTCATGTTCATTTTATGTGTCATGGCTTATCTAGTGCTGCTGCCATTCTCTGTTTAGTATTTAATTAGCCAATAGGTAGCTTGCACCTGACTCAAGGAGGTGCTGTCCGTTCTTTGTTCTTATATATATATATATATATATATATAGAGGAGGATTGGCCTCCTCTGGGAATTTAGCACTCCTGTTCACACTGGTGCAGCTTCTGACCAGGTATGATGTTCTCCTGATATGGGCCTGCTGGTTTGTGTAGGATGCAGGTCAGTGTTAGTGTAGGACTCATCCGATTGGAAGCCACCTTGATCGTTGGTGGATGAGCCCGACATATTTATGATCATTTATATGCGCTAAGAGCTTCCATATTACTTACTACATAGCAGTTATGCTTTTTTACCTTTTCACACATTCACCTCATGTTCATTTTATGTGTCATGGCTTATCTAGTGTTGCTGCCATTCTCTGTTTAGTATTTAATTAGCCAATAGGTAGCTTGCACCTGACTCAAGGAGGTGCTGTCCGTTCTTTGTTCTTATATACCTATAATTAGTTATAATTGTTTAATTAGATGAAATGACTTAAAGGGGTATTCTCATCTTGGACAATGGGGGCATATCGCTAGGATATGCCCCCATTGTCCTATAGGTGCGGGTCCCGCCGCTGGGACCCGCACCTATAACGAGAACGGGGCCCCCAAAGTGAAGAAGCACGGCCCGCTCTCCATTCACTTCTATGAGGCCGCCGGAAATAGCCGAGCTATCTCCGTCGGCTCCATAGAAATGAATGGGAGCGGTGGCCGTGCATGCGCAGTGCACTCCCATTCATTTCTATGGAGCCGACGGAGATAGCCGAGCCAGCGCTCGGCTATTTCCGGTGGCCCCATAGAAGTGAATGGAGAGCGGGCCGCGCTTGCGCTGTGCGCACTTCTTCACTTTGGGGGCCCCGTTCTCGATATAGGTGCGGGTCCCAGCGGCGGGACCCGCACCTATAGGACAATGGGGGCATATCCTAGCGATACGCCCCCATTGTCCAAGATGAGAACACCCCTTTAACTGTTTTTTTCCTTTACTAGGATTTAGTCAGGACTTAAGACTTGGAGGCAACTTAATTTCGATTCCTAACAGGTTGTTGTGATGCTGCAGGTGTTCAGGACTCCAGGTCAAGGGGAACCGGGTGAAGATGTTAGGTTATGTCCTGCATTTGATACAAGGTCAAGTGAAGTACTTGGTCCTGGGTGTCCTGCCATGCTAGAATCACAAAGGAGGGGATTGTGATGGAAGTGGTCTCACCTGTGGTAAACTGTAGCTTTAAGGCCAGACAGGTCCTGTTATTTCTATCTTTCATATGATGTTGCTGAAGAATAGAACCTTGAGATAAGATGCCGCAAAAGTAGTAAGGAAGAAATAATGTAGACAGGTAGTGAAGAGCATCAGCAAGCTAATGAAAGCTTTAGACATGCACCCCGATGGTAAACTGAATCCAGAGTAGTGAAAAAAGCATGTAGAGAAAATAAAGGGTGCCTGAAAGTTAGACCAAGATTAGGAAACAGGTAATCCAGTATTGGCTGTGCCTTCAAACTTTTTTAGCAGATTAAAGTCCAGCTCCAATGATATCCCTGGGTGATACAAGAAGTAGTCCCGTTTTTTATTGATACTGGAGCAGCCAAGACAGTTGTGCACAGCAAACATGTCCTCCCCTGACTTAATCTCCATGGACACCCGTCCTTGTGGAGGAGTGGATGGGAAAGTAGTATACTCCCCTTTTAAAAGAACCCATCCGTGTTAGGTTTGCCCTTAACCATGAAGTGCTTGCCCAGTTGCTGGTCAGTGATTCTGTCACCTGTTGCCTCCTGGGTACAGACTTGCTTGCAAAATTATGTGCTAGCATCTCATACCAGGAGGATGGCACTGTGAAAAACAGGTGCCTTCAATGACCAGGAACTTTGTTTGTTAGTTGTTAGTGATAAAACTCCCTGGTCCATGTTTGTGTCAGTACTCCCAAAAGATGAGAAGGAAGCCCTGCTTGCAGTATCTCTTGGGTATGGCACAGTCAGATGCCATATCTCAGATAGTCCGAGACTTTGTGAAAAATGGGGGGTTATCAAGGAGATTGTATCCCTTTCTAACACTCTTTTGTACCCTGAGAAAAAGTGAGAAGGGCAAAATCCACCCCAGTACCGGATGGTACATGACCTACGCCTACCCACTTCACTGTGATTGATTTGACAAATGTTTTCTTTTCAGTACCACTACATCCAGACAGTATCTGGGTGGTGCTTGTGCAGGGAGCCCAGAACTCGCCCAGTATGTATACTGCAGCCCAGGGGCGTACATAGAAATCATTGGGCCCCATAGCAAGAATCTGAATGGGGCCCCTAACCCCGCCCACTACCCCGGCCCATCCCACATGCTGCCCTGGCTCCTCCCATGCCACACCCCCATTTGCCAATAAAGAAATGTATACATAAACTACTGATTTATTTATTTATTTTTTAAATTAAGGAGACGCTATACTGAATGGGGGCAGCCACAAGGATGGATTATACTGTATATTATACAGCATGGTGTAGGGATTATACTGTATATTATACAGCATGGTGTAGGGATTATACAGTATATTATACAGCATGGTGTACGGATTATACTGTATATTATACAGCATGGTGTACGGATTATACTGTATAGTATACAGCATGGTGTACGGATTATACTGTATATTATACAGCATGGTGTACGGATTATACTGTATACTATACAGCATGGTGTACGGATTATACTGTATATTATACAGCATGGTGTACGGATTATACTGTATACTATACAGCATGGTGTACGGATTATACTGTATACTATACAGCATGGTGTACGGATTATACTGTATATTATACAGCATGGTGTACGGATTATACTGTATACTATACAGCATGGTGTACGGATTATACTGTATATTATACAGCATGGAGTAGGGATTATACTGTATATTATACAGCATGGTGTACGGATTACACTGTATATTATACAGCATGGTGTACGGATTATACTGTATATTATACAGCATGGTGTACGGATTTACTGTATATTATACAGCATGGTGTACGGATTATACTGTATATTATACTGCATGGTGTAGGGATTATACTGTATACTATACAGCATGGTGTAGGGATTATACTGTATATTATACAGCATGGTGTAGGGATTATACTGTATATTATACAGCATGGTGTAGGGATTATACAGTATATTATACAGCATGGTGTAGGGATTATACTGTATATTATACAGCATGGTGCAGGGATTATACTGTATACTATACAGCATGGTGTACGGATTATACTGTATATTATACAGCATGGTGTACGGATTATACTGTATATTATACAGCATGGAGTACGGATTATACTGTATATTATACAGCATGGTGTACGGATTATACTGTATATTATACAGCATGGAGTACGGATTATACTGTATATTATACAGCATGGTGTAGGGATTATACTGTATATTATACAGCATGGTGCAGGGATTATACTGTATATTATACAGCATGGGGTTAGGATATACTTATATTAGCATGGTGTACGGATTATACTGTATATTATACAGCATGGTGTACGGATTATACTGTATATTATACAGCGTGGTGTACGGATTATACTGTATATTATACAGCATGGTGTACGGATTATACTGTATATTATACTGCATGGTGTAGGGATTATACTGTATACTATACAGCATGGTGTAGGGATTATACTGTATACTATACAGCATGGTGTACGGATTATACTGTATATTATACAGCATGGTGTACGGATTATACTGTATATTATACAGTATGGTGTATGGATTATACTGTATATTATACAGTATGGTGTATGGATTATACTGTATATTATACAGCATGGTGTACGGATTATACAGTATGGTGTATGGATTATACTGTATATTATACAGTATGGTGTATGGATTATACTGTACATTGTATAGCATGGTACAGGGATTACAATATATACTGTACAACAAATGCATGGCGGTTACACCATGCCGGACAATATAACCCCTGCGCCACGCTGTACAATATACAGTATATACACAGTAGAGGTATAATGTATATTGTCTGGCACAGTATATGCATATACCCACACATGCATACACATACATACACACACACACACATACATACATACATACATACATACACATAACACATAAAAACTTACATTTACTTGTCCATTGTCCTGACGCCACTCTGGAGGGGGCTGGGCCTTGGTCTTCATTCTCCTCTTTCGCCGCGCTGCAAAAGAGTCCAGTAGCAGCCGGCGGCATGAGGGAGGAGGCGGGTCAAGTGGGAGCGCACAGGAACGTCCGGGTTGCGGCGGTGAGCAGAGGTGAGGGGGCCAGGAGAGGCCCGGAGCGCAGGGACAGGACACATCTTAATGATGCAGAGTAGGGGGCGGGGCCTCCCGTGCGCTCCGGGCCCCCCTGTGCTGCGGGCCCCATAGCAGTGGCGTGGTCTGCCTCTATGGGCGGTACGCCACTGCTGCAGCCATGTCACCATGGCTGCAAGGTGTCAAAAACAAAACTTCAGTTTTACATTACTGTTACCTTCCTGGGGTGAAACATCTCAGTCCTGAAAGTAAGAAGGCTGTGGAGGACACCCCTTTGCCCAGAAACGTGAATGCACAGAGGACATTTTTGGGCCTTGTTTCTCGTTGCAGGACTTGGATATGCAAATTTGCTGCAGACTCTTTATGATTGTTTGTTTTCTAGCTCCTTCCACTTTATAGATGAGGTGGTAGATGCCTTTTATGCCCTAAAGCTGCCAATTCTGTGCTCCCCCGCACTGGGCCAGATTATTACATTTCATACATGAACAGAAGTGAATGACCATACCTCGGCTGTCCTCACCTAACTGCATGGCTAGCAACAACGCCCTGTGGCATATTATTCAGCCCAACTCAACCTCGTGCCAAGAGGTGCCCCTTTCTGCATCAGAGCTGTGGCAGTTGTACAAACCATGTTTGATAAAAGCTCTGAGATAGTCCTGAATCACAAAGTAACAGTGCCTGCTCCTCATGATATTACATCTATCCTCATGCACATGTAACTCAAAAATCTTTTTGATGCCTGCCTTTTGACATTGCAGTGTTCCATTTTGTTGCCTGACAATGTTACTGTCCGAAGGTGTAATACTTTGAATCCAGCCACCCTGTTGCCTCTGGAGCAAGGGGGGAGGGAAGTGTTAGGGCACCTCATGACTGTTTGCAGATGATGTCACAAGAGACAACGGGATTTTGACCATGTGGTAAATCAGCCATTAGATAATCCAGATGATGTGCTCTTTGTGGATGGATCGAGGTATGGCCAGGATGGCAGGCACTACACAGGTTGGGCAGTGGTGACTAAACATGACACTCTAAAATGTAGAGTCCTTACCACCACACGTTTGCCCAAGAAGTGAAGCCAGAGACTCTGGAAATGGCTTGCAGATATGCAGAGGGAAAAACAACCAACATTTACACTGATTCCAGGTATGCCTTTGGGATTGCCCATGACTATGGGCCCATTTGGAAAGCCAGAGACTTCCCGACCACTTCAGGTAAACCCACCAAAAATGGGGAAGCGGTGAGGTCTCTGATGGAAGCCCTCATATTGCCAACTTAAATGGTGGTGATCAAAACGAAAGGCCACTGTAAAACAGACGCAGAGGAGATGAAGGGAAAAGCCAAGGCAGATCAGGTGGCAAAAATTGGCTGCCAAATTGCCTAGGCAGGCCCCTGCCTTAATGGCCACAGCTCAGGTTCCTGAAATAACTCATCCTGTCTCCCTGAAAGTTCTTAAGACCTTACAGAACTAGGCGGGAAAGGAGGAAAAGGACCAGTGGGTGTCAAAGGGGGGACTGCAAAGGAGGAAAGTCTAATACAGTTCCAAGGGAAACTCTGCCTTCCCAGGTCCCTCTAACCCATGATGGCAAAGGCAATCCATGGAGTTTCCGTTTCAACGCTTGCAGACTACATTCAACTACCCAAGGTGGGTGTGTATGAGTACGTATTGGTGTGTGATTACTTGTTTTCAGGATGGCCAGAAGCATACACGGTAGCTAAGGTCACAGCCTAGACCACAGCAAGAAGATTATGGCCGAAGTTGTATGCAGGTATGAGGTACCAGAGACCATTCATGGTGACACAGGTGTTCACGTCACAGGTGAAGTGGCAGAGCGCTGTGGATGATACTGTTAAATAATATAAGGTAATATAAGGTAATAATGGCTGTTTTATGTCCGTTTTTGAGGTGACAGGTTTCCTTTAAAGGGGCAGAGCGCTGTGGATGATACTGTTAAAGGGGTTTTCCTGTGTAGAACAGGCCTTACATGCTTCGTACCATCCACAAAGCAGTGGTAGGGTAGAAAGTTAAAGATTCAAAAAGCCATGGCAGAAACTGATAAGCCATGGACAGAGTGCCTGCTGTTAGCCCTCTTTTCAGTAAGGTATACCCTTAACCGTAAGACAGGCCTTAGTCCATTTGAGGTCCTTTTTGGGTCAGTCCCTAGGACAGGATTGTATTTCCCATAGCAGCTCCAGATGCAACATGGTTGTCTGACAGATTATGTGATCAGTTTGCACAAGCGTTTGACTAAAACACATTCTCAAGTTTTTGCTTCACTTCCAGATCCTGAAAAGGTACCAGGAACCCACTTCGCAAATTGGGTCCAACTGACAAGCTCAAAATGAGTACAACGCAATAATTAAAAAAAATTGACCCCAAAGGCAAATAGTCTTTAAAGAGGACCTGTAACCTCTCATAGCATATCTGTTTTAATAACTGCCTACATTGACCATGTAAAAACAATTCTGGAGCATTTATTCTAATGACTCTGTGTTGACCCATTACTTTATTATTCCTACTAGAAGTTATAAATTACTATCAGGTTACAATGAAGGTCCAGCTGGCTGTTTTCAGTTGGGGTGTGCTAAGGCCCCTTGCAGACGAGCATGTGTCACGGACGAAATCCACATCGCAGCCCCTGGCCTGAACTCCCGGCACTGACGGGGTCAGATAGCATTATACTGATTTATAATGCTATGTAACCCTTACAGTTCTGGAATGTGTTGGATAACACTGACATAATGCTGTTCGTGTTACCCAATACATTCCAAAACTGTAAGGGTTACATAGCCTCATTAATCAGTATAATGCTATGTGTTCCCCGTCAGTGCCAGGAGTTCAGGTCAGGGGCTGCAATGCGGATTCCGTGCATGACACACACTCGTCTGCAAGGGGCCTAATAGGGTATATGAAACATTTCATTACCTGGACAATAGCTTTAATTAGAATCTTTTGGGGAGATTTATGAAAACTGGGGCAAAGGAAAAGTGGCTTAGTTGCCCATTCAACCAATTAGATTCTACCTTTCATTTTTAAGAGCTCATTGGAAAAATAAAATTATTAATCTGATTGGTTACTATGGGCATATAAGCCACTTTTCCTTTGCATGAGTTTTGATAATACTCCTCTTTGTTTTGTAATGACCACATCACACAAATTGTACCATGTACCACCATGCTTCTGACAATCTTCTTACAGCCTAGGCTATCTTCATATTGAACAATTCTTTTTTTTCAGATCCTCAGAGTTCTTTGCCATAAGGTGCCATGTTTAACTTCCAGTGACCCGTATGACAGTGTGAAAGCGATAACACCAAATTTAAAACACCTACTCCCCATTCATGCCTGAGACCGTGTAACACAAGTCACATTACGACGGGCAGTGAAAATGGATAATTGGGCACAATTTGGCCATTTTCACTTAGGGGTATACTCAACTTTGTTGCCAGCGGTTTAGACATTAATGGGTGTGCGTTATTTTAATGACACACCAAATTTACACTGTTATACAAGTTGTACACTGACTACTTTACATTGTATCAAACTGTCATATCTTCAGTGTTGTCCCATGAAAGTATAGCAAAATAAGGTAATATAATATAAGGTAATATAAGGTAATAATGGCTGTTTTATGTCCGTTTTTGAGGTGACAGGTTTCCTTTAAAGGGGCAGAGCGCTGTGGATGATACTGTTAAAGGGGTTTTCCTGTTACCATAAATATAAATAATGTTTTAGACTAATTCATCATCAATCATTACCTAATATAATGTAAATTTCACATATTATTTGTTAAGTAGTAATAAAAGATGTTTTCTTCCACTGCTACCCACTGTGTTTTCTCATAAATTACCATGGCATCGACCTGTAATTCAGGCCACTCTCAAAAGAAGGAATTAAAACCCCTGTCCCAGGTCTCGCTAAGCCACGACCTTGACTTGGTCAGGTCACGCCCCCTCCCACTCCGCAGCCAATGGGAATTGAAAAAATGAAGGTAAAAAATCAACTTATGTCAGCTACATTGACTTTCTCTCTCTATGAAATAGATGAAATATACCCAGGCGAAGCCGGGTCCTTCTGCTAGTGTATATTTATATATAAATATACAAAGTACACCTTTCCTGTTTTTGGTCAATTAGGATTACCATAATTATTATTATTTGCCAAATGCCAGAATAATGAGAGAGAATGTTTTAAGGC
The DNA here is from genome assembly GCA_900303285.1 of Rhinella marina. NCBI lineage: Eukaryota > Metazoa > Chordata > Amphibia > Anura > Bufonidae > Rhinella > Rhinella marina. Next base: position 3,557 of record ONZH01023883.1, on the reverse strand, counting down.
ATTTTTATTACTTTCAGCAAAGTCAAAAGTTTACATACATTTTAAACGTTTTGGATATGCTTCCACAAGCTTCTCACAATAGTTGGTCGGAATTTGGGCCCATTCCTCCTGACAAAACATGAGCCATGTTTGTTGGTCGCCTTGCTCGCACCTACCTTTTCAGCTTTGCCCATAAATTTTCAATAGGATTGAGATCAGGGCTTTGTGATGGCCACTCCAAAACATTGACTTAAGCCACTTTGTAACCAGTTTGGCAGTATGCTTCGGCTCATTGTCCATTTGGAAGACTCATTTCTGCCCAAGCTTTAACTTCCTGGCTGATGTCTTGAGATGTTGCGTCAGCATTTCCACATATTCTTCTTTCCTCATGATGCCATCTATTTTGCGAAGTGCACTAGTCCCTCCTGCAGCAAAACAACCCCACAACATGATGCTGCCACCCTTGTGTTTCGTGTTTCGATGGTGTTCTTAGGCTTACAAGCTTCTCCCATTTTCCTCCAAAAGTAACGATGGTCATTATGGCCAAAAAGTTAAATTTTAGTTTCGTCAGACCACAGGACATGTCTCCAAAAATGTAGGTCTTTGTTCCTGTGTCCATTGGAAAACATTAATCTGGATTTTTTACGTTTCTTTTGGAGTAATGGGAGGCCTTTCAGCCCATGTTGATACAGTACTTACCAGCTTCCACCATCATCTTCACAAGGTCTTTTGCTTTTGTTCTTGGGTTCATATGCACATATCGGACCACAGCACATTCATCTCTGGGACACAGAACCCATCTCCTTCGTGAGTGGTATGATGGCTGGACAGTGCCATCTTGTTTGCATTTCCGTATAATTGTTTGTACAGATGAACGAGGCACCTTCAGGTATCTTGAAATTGCACCCAAGGTTGAGCCAGACTTGTGCAAGTCCACAATTCTCTTCCTGATATCATGGCTGATTTCTTTAGACTTTCCACATGATGCTAAACAAAGAAGCAGTGTTTTTCAGGTGTGCATTTAACCCACGACGTACATGTAGGGCGCTGGTCAACGTGACTTAAGGACCAGTGCAGTACATGTACGGCGGACTGATCGGCGGGTGCAGGAGCTGCATCCTCCATTGGCCTTCCATAGGCATCGGGGCAGCCTTCTACGGAAGACTGTGAGAGCCAGACCCTTAGGCTGGGTCTTACAGGCAGGCTGTCAGTATACAAGCTGACAGCCAATGTATTATAGCAACATAGTTTATAAGCAACATAGTTTATAAGGCCGAAAAAAGACATCTGTCCATCCAGTTCGGCTTGTTTTCCTACAAATTGATCCAGAGGAAGGCAAAAAAAACCTGTGAGGTAGAAGCCAATTTTCCCCACTTTAGGGAATAAAATTCCTTCCTGACTCCAATCAGGCAATCAGAATAACTCCCTTGATCAACGACCCTTCTCTAGTAACTATAACCTGTAATATTATTACCCTCCAGAAATATATCCAGGCCCCTCTTGAACTCTTTTAGTGAACTTACCATCACCACCTCCTCAGGCAGAGAGTTCCATAGTCTCACTGCTCTTACCGTAAAGAATCCTCTTCTATGTTTGTGTACAAACCTTCTTTCCTCCAGACGCAGAGGATGTCCCCTCGTCACAGTCACAGTCCTGGGGATAAATAGATAATGGGAGAGATCTCTGTACTGACCTCTGATATATTTATACATAGTTATTAGATCTCCCCTCAGTTGTCTTTTTTCTAAAGTGAATAAGCCTATCTTTCTGGGTACTATAGTCCACCCATTCCAGTTATTACTTTAGTTGCCCTCCTCTGAACCCTCTCCTGCTCTGCTATGTCTGCCTTGTTCACAGGAGCCCAGAACTGTACACAGTACTCCATGTGTGGTCTGACTAGTGATTTGCAAAGTGGCAGGACTATGTTCTCATCACGGGCATCTATGCCTCTTTTGATGCAACCCATTATCTTATTGGCCTTGGCAGCAGCTGTCTGATACTGGTTTCTATAGCTTAGTTTGCTGTTCACTAAAATTCCTACTTTTCCATGTCAGAATTACCTAATATTTTACCATTTAGTATGTACTGGTGACTTGCATTATTCCTTCCCATATGCATAACCTTACATTTGTCAGTGTTAAACCTCATCTGCCACTTCTCTGCCCAAGCCTCCAGTCTATCCAGATCCATCTGTAGCAGTGTACTGTCCTCTTCTGTGTTAATTACTTTACACAGTTTAGTGTCATCTGCAAAAATTGATATTTTACTGTGCAAGCTTTCTACAAGATCATTAATAAATATATTGAAGAGAATAGGGCCCAATACTGACCCCTGTGGTACCCCACTAGTGACAGTGACCCAATCTGAATATGTGCCGTTAATAACCACCCTCTGATTTCTATCACTGAGCCAGTTACTTACCCACATACAGACATTTTCTCCCAGGCCAAGCATTCTCATTTTATATACTAACCTTTTATGTGGTACCGTCTCAAATGCTTTGGAAAAGTCCAGATATGCGACATCCATTGATTCGCCGCGGTCCAGTCTAGAACTTACCTCCTCATAGAAACTGATTAAATTGGTTTGACATGACCGATCCCTCATGAAGCCATGCTGATATGAGTTATTTGCTTATTTTCATTGAGGTACTCCAAGATAGCATCTCTTAGAAAACCCTCAAACAGTTTACCCACGACAGATGTTAAACTTACCGGCCTATAGTTCCCAGGCTCTGTTTTTGGACCCTTTTTGAAAATTGGCACCACATTTGCTATGCGCCAATCCTGTGGAACACTCCCTGTCAGTATAGAGTCCTTAAATATCAGAAATAAGGGTCTGGCGATGACATTACTTAATTCTCTTAGGATACGGGGGTGTATGCCATCCGGTCCTGTCTATTTTAATCTTTTTAAGACGCAACTCTACTTCTTCCTGGCTCAGACAGGGCATTTTTAATGGGGAATTTACTTTTATATTCTGCATTTCATCTGACAGTTTATTTTCCTCAGTGAATACAGTGGAGAAAAAGATATTTAGTAGCTTTGCTTTTTCCTCATCGCTGTCTGCAACTCCCCCCTCATTACTCTGTAAGGGGCCGACACCTTCAGGTTTATACTTTTTACCATTCATATAATTAAAGAACATTTTAGGGTTAGTTTTACTATCTTTGGTGATTAATCTCTCGGTCTCTAGTTTGGCTGCTTTTATTTGTCTTTTACATATTCTATTTTTTTCCTTATAGTTTTTCAATGCTTCCTCGCTCCCCTCCTGTTTTAGTGATTTAAATGCTTTCTGTTTGTCATTTATTGCTTTCTTTACAGCTCTATTTATCCACATTGGTTTTTTCTTGTTTCTTAACCTTTTATTCCCATAAGGTATGTACCTCTCACAATTAGATATTAGGTTGCTTTTAAAAATCTCCCATTTTGTGGCTGTATTTTTTATTTTTGAGGACTTTGTCCCAGTTAGTTAGGCCTATGGCCTCTCTTAGTTGACTAAATTTAGCTTTTTTGAAGTTAGGTATTTTGTTCCTCCCTGAAGAAACCTCTTTTGAATGACAATTGGAAGGTTATTAT
>ONZH01023882.1:0-28709 GCA_900303285.1 Rhinella marina | reverse complement strand
CCCAACTTAAAATTTAGCATCAGCCGGTACAGTCGTAAATTATGAGATTGATCAAGTGTGGTATGTCTTCTATGTATACTACTCAGTTTAATACCGTATATGGCAGCTATCCGAAAAAATAGTTTGGAGAGAGAGAAAGATAGGACAAAGACGTAAATTGTTTGGAGAGAGGGCCTGTAGGTGGGAGGGCAGGCTGGGGGGAAGGAGGTTGAGCTGGAAGAGCCAGAGGAGTGCCCCCTGGGCTAGCGTGTGTGGTGGTGACAACAACTTAAAAATTTAGCATCAACCGGGCACAATTGTCAATTATGAGCTCGATCAAGTGTGGCATGACTTTTTAAATGGAGATTGCATGTGGTCACGTACTCTCTGGAACCCATAGTCCCCCCTTCTCTGATGTGCTAGCCCAGAACATTCTGTGCCCCAATTCGCAAGACCTTTTGCAGTCTCCGTGTGCTGACAGTGGGGATTTACCAGTGTTGTCTGAGGAGGTGGTGGACAATGGCGAGACACAGGTGTCGGGGGGTGAGGTAGTTGTATGGGAAGCAAGTTACAGTGGGGACTCCTTGGGGGGACTTTCTCATGATGGGACAGATTCAACTTGGGTGGATCAGGCACAGGAACAGATCAGTTTTTTTTGTGTTTATTTAACTTTTATTTAGCACAAATAACCACAGAGATATTTATTCGTTATCTTCTCTGCGCAGTCTGGCGTTGGGGTTCGTCACTTTGATGGCGAGCTGTGCCGCTCTCTCCACAATGGTCTTTAGGTTCTTAGATGGAGACGTTGTGGGCGATTTCAGCACAGAAAGACTTGTTGCTCATCAACAGAACCTCAAGCTCCTTGACATTGTGGACCAGGAATTTGCGGAACCCTGTGGGCAGCATGTGTTTGGTCTTCTAGTTGCTACCGTATCCAATGTTGGGCAATATAGATACGCAGGTAATATTATTTTTCACACCTATCCCAAAAATAAAATTTACTCAGTTTGCGCAAATAAAACTGGAAACTGGAACTGGAGAGAGAGCCTGTAGGTGGACCTCTGGAAAAATTGTTTGGAGAGAGGGCCTGTAGGTGGACCTCCGGAAAAATTGTTTGGACAGAGGGCCTGTAGGTGGCCCTACTGAAAAATTGTGGTAAAAGAGTGCCAGTTGGACCTCTGAAAAATGGCGTTTTTTTGGTCAGCGTTAGGCTAAGACGATATGGAAGAGGAGGAGGAGAAGTAGAGAAGAGGAATCGGATACATAAGTTATTTAAATCTTTAGCTGCTTTCCCCCGGAGGAGATTTGAATTCCGGTGAAATCCAGGCTTTGTTCATTTTAATAAGCGTCAGCCTGTCAGCGCTGTCAGTTGACAGGCGTGTACGCTTATCGGTGATGATGCCACCAACTGCACTGAATACCCGCTCTGACAGCACGCTAGCGGCAGGGCAGGCCAGCACCTCCAAGGCGTACAGCGCCAGTTCAGGCCACGTGTCCAGCTTTGAAACCCAGTAGTTGTATGGAGCAGAGTGATCGCTACAGACGTTGGTATGGTCAGCTAGGTACTCCCTCACCATCTTTCTGTACAGCTCCCCCCTACTCTGCCTAGACTGGGGACAGGAGACAGTGTCTTGCTGGGGTGACATAAAACTGGCAAGGCCTTGGAGAGCGTTCCCCTGCCAGTGCTGGACAAGCTGCCTGCTCGGCTCCTCTCCCCCGCTACTTGGCCCACAGAACCATGCCCTCTGCCGCTAACGGCGTCAGATGGGAAGAATTGTTTCAGCTTGTGCACCAGGGCCTGTTGATATCTATTCACTCTCATACTCCTTTCCTCTGCAGGGATGAGAATGGAAAGGTTCTGCTTGTACCGTGGGTCCAGGAGAGTGAACACCCAGTAATCGGTGTTTGAAAAAATTCTTCTAACGCGAGGGTCACGGGATAGGCAGCCTAACATGAAGTCTGCCATGTGCGCCAGAGTCCCAACATGCAAGAATTTCCTCTCCTTACTGGCCTCTCTCCAAGTCCTCCTCTTCAGCCCATACACGCTCAAGAGTTAAGGACTGAGCACTGGTACCCTCTACTGTCTCGCCGACATTCTCCTCCTCTTCCTCCTCATCCTCATCCCCCTCCTCCGATACTTGCTGAGAAACAGACTGAAGGGTGCTCTGGCTATCAAGCGACGTATCTTCCTCCACCGTCTCTTGTGACAAGCGCAAAGCATCCGACTTGATGCTGAGCAGTGATTTTTTCAACAGGCAAAGCAGCGGGATGGTGAGGCTGATAATGGCGGCATCGCCGCTGACCATCCTCAAAGTTGCTCAACACCTGGCAGATATCAGACATCCACGTCCACTCCTCATTGTAGACTTGAGGAATCTGAGTGACCTGACTACCAGTTCTTGTGGAAGTTGACATCTGGCAGTCTACAATCGCTCTGCGCTGCTGGTAAACTCTGGATAACATGTTTAATGTCAAATTCCATCTCGTGGGCACGTCGCACAACAGTCGGTGAGCGGGCAGTTGTAGGCGGCGCTGCGCTGCCCTGAGAGTGGCAGCATCTGTGGTCGACTTGCGGAAATGCACACAGATGCGGCGCACCTTGGTGAGCAAATCAGACAGATTGGGGTATGTCTTGAGGAACCGCTGAACTATGAGATTGAACACGTGGGCCAGGCATGGCACATGTGTCAGTCTGCCGAGTTGCAGAGCCGCCACCAGGTTACGCCCGTTGTCACACAAAACCATGCCTGGCTTGAGGTTCAGCGGTGCCAGCCACACATCGGTCTGCGCCGTGATGCCCTGTAACAGCTCTTGGGCGGTGTGCCTTTTGTCACCTAAGCTCAGCAGTTTGAGCACCGCCTGCTGGCACTTACCCACGGCACTGCTGTTGCGCCTAGAGCTACCGATTGAAGGCGCCGTGCCCACGGATGGTAATTCGGTGGAGGAGGAGAGGGAGGAGGGGTTGGAGGAGGAGGAGGCATAGTACGTCTGAGAAACCATGACCGAGGTAGGCCCCGCAATCCTCGGTGTGGGCAGTACATGAGCGGCCCCAGGGTCATTCTCGGTCCCAGCCTCCACCAAGTTAACCCAATATGCCGTCAGTGAGATATAGTGTCCCTGCCCGGCAGCACTTGTCCACGTGTCCGTGGTTAGGTGGACCTTCTCAGAAACAGCGTTGATCAGGGCACGGATGATGTTCTGTGACACGTGCTGGTGTAGGGCTGGGACGGCACATCGGTAAAAATAGTGGCGGCTGGGGACCGAATACCGAGGGGCAGCCACCGCCATGAGATTGCGAAAGGCCTCGGTCTCTACCAGCCTATCAGGCAGCATCTCCAGGCTCAGCAATTTGGAGATGTGGACGTTGAGGGCTTGGGCATGTGGGTGGGTGGAACTGTATTTCCTCTTGCGCTCCAGTGTCTGCTGTAAAGACTGAACGCTGCGCTGGGACACGTTGGTGGACACTGTGGAGGATTGTGGAGGCGAAGGTGTGGTTTTCCGGTGGGAGGCGCTCGTGCCGGGGTCCTGGGCAAGGGGTTGACTAGCAGAGACAGCGAGTGACGCAGGGGGTTGACTAGCAGAGGCAGCGAGTGACACGGGAAGCAGCAGTGGTGTGACCCGCAGGAGGTGGTGAACGGCCTTGGTTCCATTGAGTGGGGTGTTTAGCACTCATATGCCTGCGCATGCTGGTGGTGGTTAGGCTAGTAGTGGTGGCAACCCTGCTGATCCTGGTGTGGCACAGGTTGCACACCACAGTCCGTAGGTCATCCTCAATTTCTTTAAAGAACCTCCAGACTTGCGAACATCTAGGCCTCGCCACGGGAGCTTCAGTACGTGAAACAGTTGCTGCTGATGCACCACCTCTGGCCCTGCTTCTCCATCTGGCCACACCACTGCCTCTTCCAACCTGTTCTGGTGCAGCACTCGCCTCCGCCTCAGAAGCACTGTCATCACTCGGCATATCAACCCAGCTTGGGTCAGTCACCTCGTCATCCTCCGATTCCTCAGTCTGCTCCCCCCTCGGAATTCCTCCCCTAACAACAACTTCACCACTGTCTGACAACCGTGTCTCCTCATCGTCTGACACCTCTTTACAAACTTCTTCCACTAACTCAACATTGTCATCATCATCATCATCACCCACAGACTGCATAGTAGCATAGCATAGTTTGTAAGTCCGAAAAAAGACATCTGTCATTCCAGTTCAGCCTGTTTTCCTACAAGTTGATCCAGAGGAAGGCAAAAAACCCCTGCGAGGTAGAAGCCAATTTTCCTCACTTTAGGGGGGAAAATTCCTTCCCGACTCCAATCAGGCAATCAGAATAACTCCCTGGATCAACGACCCCTCTCTAGTAACTATAACCTGTAATACCCTCCAGAAATACATCCAGGCCCTTCTTGAACTCTTTTAGTGAACTTACCATCACCACCTCCTCAGGCAGAGAGTTTCATAGTCTCACTGCTCTTACCGTAAAGAATCCTCTTCTATGTTTATGTACAAACCTTCTTTCCTCCAGACGTAGAGGATGTCCCCTCGTCACAGTCCTCGGGATAAATAGATGATGGGAGAGATCTCTGTACTGACCCCTGATATATTTATACATATTTATTAGATCTCCCCTCAGTCATCTTTTTTCTAAAGTGAATAACCCTAATAATGATAATCTTTCTGGGTACTGTAGTCCACCCATTCCAGTTATTACTTTAGTTGCCCTCCTCTGAACCCTCTCCAGCTCTGCTATGTCTGCCTTGTTCACAGGAGCCCAGAACTGTACACAGTACTCCATGTGTGGTCTGACTAGTGATTTGTAAAGTGGCAGGACTATGTTCTCATTACGGCATCTATGCCCCTTTTGATGCAACCCATTATCTTATTGGCCTTGGCAGCAGCTGTCTGGCACTGGCTTCTACAGCTTAGTTTGCTGTTCACTAAAATTCCTAGGTCCTTTTCCATGTCAGAGTTACCCAGTGCTATACCATTTAGTATGTACTGGTGACTTGCATTATTCCTTCCCATATGCATAACCTTACATTTGTCAGTGTTAAACCTCATCTGCCACTTTTCTGATCAACAGTTCTGCGACAGTTGGAAAACTTGGGCATCGGGAACGAGGTCAGCAGCAACCTGAGAAGTGGTTTGTGACTCTGGGAAGGGTCCAGAAAACAGTTCCTGAGAGTATGCCGGATCGCATTCCAAATTTTCCTGGGAGGGGGCAGACTGGGGGATAGGAGGTTGAGGTGGAGTGGAAAACCCAGAGGAGTGCTCCCTTGGGTAACGTGGGTGGACTGCGTGGAAGACTGACTGGTGGACAAATTACTTGAAGCATTGTCCGCAATCCACGAGATCAGCTGTTCGCACTGTTGTAGTTTCAACAGTCCTCTACCACGTGTCCCTGTAAGTTGAGACATGAAGCTAGGGAGTGTAGCTCTGCGGCTTTCCACAGCTCCCTCATCAGCAGGTACTGTCTCACCCTGCCCAGGACCACGGCCTCTGCCCCTGCAGTAATTGAATGCCCACGCCCTCGTCCTCGACCCTTAGCCCTGGGATTCAACATTTTCTGTATATAAGTGTATGATATAAAAAATAAAAAAAAACGGGCCTGGTGTACTGAAACCCACAAACTTGTTCAGTCTGGTTTAATTAAGTGACGTACAGAAAGTGTCACCTGGACAGAATATATGGATTGGAATGAGTGTGCTGAACTGTGACACACAGAAAGGTTACACGAAGCTGAGTAAAATGGATATGTATCACTGAGCTAAAACAACTAAAAAACTAATTTTTTTATATGTTTTGTTTTTTATATTTTTTTTTTAGTTTAGTTTTTTTGGGAACGTGACGTGCAGGAACTATCGGAGACCTAACTCACACCCTGTTAACGGTGGCTATTTAGACTGCGACCCAGACAAATGTCGCACAGAGATTTTTAGGATCAATCTATATACGTGACAGGTAGCAAATGACTTGGTTGTATTCTGTGACGTACAGAAAGTGTCACCGGGACAGAACATACGGATTGGAGTGAGTGTGCTGAACTGTGACACACAGAAAGGTTACACGCAGCTGTGTGAAATGGATTTGTATTACTGAGCTAAAACAACAAATACAAATAATTATTTTTATATATATTTTTTTTATATTTTTTTTTTAGTTTTGTTTTTTTTGGAACGTGACGTGCAGAAACTATCGTAGAGCTGACTGACACCCTACTGACGATGGCTATAAATGGATTTGTATCACTGAGCTAAAACAACAAATACAACTAATTATTTTTGTATTTTTTTTATATATTTTTTTTTTTAGTTTTGTTTGTTTTGGAACGTGACGCGCAGAAACTATCGTAGAGCTGACTGACACCCTACTGTGACGTACAGAAAGTGTCACCTGGACAGAACATACGGATTGGAGTGAGTGTGCTGAACTGTGACACACAGAAAGGTTACACGCAGCTGTGTGAAATGGATTTGTATCACTGAGCTAAAACAACAAAAAAACTAATTTTTTTGTATATTTTGTTTTGGATTTTTGTTTTTTTTGGAACGTGACGTGCAGAAACTATCGTAGAGCTAACTGACACCCTAGTGACGGTAGCTATTTAGACTGCGACCCAGACAAATGTCGCATAGAGATTTTTGGGATCAAGCTATACACGTGACAGGCAGCAAAAGACTTTGTTGTATTCAGTGACGTACAGAAAGTGTCACCTGGACATAAAATAGTGAGTGTACTGAACTGCGACACACAGAATGGTTCCACACTGCTGTGTGCACTGGATTTGTATCACTGAGATATAACATAAAAAAAGGGGGTTATATATGGCGATAGCTGCACTACTAGTGCCAGCCAGCCAGCCAAGCCAGGAGACAAAAAAAAATGTCTTCTAGCCCTTAGAAGGGCTGTTGGGTTCTTTGTGGGTGATTCCTGCCTAACAGAGAACTAAATGCAGGCCCTAACACTCTCCCTGAAACGCAGCAGCTCTATCCCTAACGACATCCAGACGGCATCTGAGCCGAGCACCGCGGCCAGTCACTAGTATATTCCAGGGTCACCTGATCAGGCCAGCCAACCCCTGCTATCGACATGTAAGGGCCCCACGTGATGCTGGGTGTACCGTAGAGTCTCCTGGCTTGTGATTGGCTGTGTTTATAGGCGCCAAAAAAGCACGACGCGGAAGTTGCCATTTCCTCGAGCATGGCAAGATACTCGTCCGAGCAGCAAGCACTTACGAGTACCCTAATACTCGAACGAGCACCAAGCTCGGACGAGTATGCTCGCTCATCTCTAGATACAACATATAGCTATAAATAAACGAATGACAATGCAAATCATATACATATACAATGATTTCTTAGTTTCAAAGTAAATTCCATAAAGGTATCTACAATTTAAGTAACTTATTCTACATAATCCATCAACCCTATTCATTTAAGAATACTGCCCTTAATTATTTAACAGGAAACCACTCTGGTACCACTGGGCTTCTGAAAAAAAAAAAAAACCTCTATGTATGTTGGACTAACAAGAGTCTCTTTCCTAAAATTCTTCTTTTCTTCTGATCTTCTTAAAAACACAGTCTCTGGTGACTTTGGAATCCTCCTATCATCAACTTTGTATTTTTCCTAGTTTTCTGTTACTCTTATAAAAACTCTGTCTTTGTAATTTTGTCTAGCACATTATCTTACACCCTTCTTTTCTCCATGCTGTGTAATCACAATTCTAAGTGCAGGTTTCAAAGCCTCCTTTGAGCGGTTGTAGAACAGTTCATAACCTTGTCTGTGGGAGGAGCTGTGACACTGAGAGCTACTCCCCTCACTGGTCTGTAAGTTGTACAAAGTCATCAGCCCTGCTGGTTAGTTGGTGCACTGCAGGAAGTCTTGCGGAGACGTTTACCTTGGCAGTCCACCCTCTGACAACAGTAGTGCGAGCAGCAAGGCCTTTTTCAGGATAGCAGACCAGTGGTTAAAGTCCTTTTTTTTGGGTGGCAGATAGGCCACCAAAAGCTATATTTTACCACACCTGGTGTGATTAAATTGGGCAGCACCTGGGCACTGCTGAGGTTGTCATTCCTGGCTCTGCTAAACAGCTGATACATCCTGCATATAGGGCAGATAGAATTGAAAACAAATTTGAACAGTTCCATATATTCTTGAAGAAATAACTTAGTTTCAAAATATAGTCAGTTCAGTATAACTCAGTCCATGGGTTTTAACTTGGTCCAAAATAACTTAGTCTATGACAATGTACGGTGTAAGCCGTTGATGGGATGGAGTAAGTTTTAAAAGTTCCTTGTGTGTCATTTACTTTGCACCACCCCTGCGTCAAATGGATTAAACAAAACAAACAAATGTCCCATTATGAGTTTTGTCGGTCCAACACTGCTTTTAAATAACATTGCCCAATGGAACCGTAGAGGTGCTCCATCTAAACTCTGTATCTTATCTAGTTATCTGTATATTAAGCTGAACTCCAAAATCATAAATACTAAACAAACTGATAGCAATTTACACTTCATGGTGGTCTTCATCTTCATTTTTTACACATTAAATAAATAATGGCAATCAATATTTTTCCAATGGTCTTAGATAGCCTTTGTCACGTGATAACAATGTAACATATATCACTTCCTGTTAGTTCTATTATAACTGTATACTCATAACACCTAGTTGTGTAAAAGAAAAACACATTTGTTCTAATATATTTTCATTTGTTGAATTCTTCTGCAATATAAACCATTAATATCAATTTAATCTTATGCCTTTTGATTGTTGATAAGGGTAGAACAAGGGTAAAAAAAAACACCTAGTCCTTCTCTTCTACGTCCCTGGAAGCCCCAGAGACTGCCTTCATTACTGCGGCCTGCGCTGACCCACCCGACATTACCTCATAGCGGCAGCAGCCACTCACAGCACCCACAGCGCTTGTCATCCAGTGTTGCTGCGCTCTTCATATTACAAGGCTGCTGCCTCCCTCTGGCTGTGCCACAGGACCGGGTGAGATTGGGGGGTGTCGCAGGGACTAATAACCCCTCCACTACTTGAATGGAAATATTGGCAGGCACACCTCCACTTTCGCGCCATTATCTGCAGAGTTGGTCTCTGTTTTATATTTCTGTTTTACAGCCACAGGCTGCCTGTTGCCCACTTTATCATGGCACTATATAGACAGAATCTGCACTTATATTGTCTCCCACTGGACTGGAGAACAGCTGCATAAGATCCCTCTGACTGTACATATGGGCACACATAACTGCATATTGCTAATATACGTGACCTCACTATATTGCCCACTACTGGATCTTCATATTGAGGGACTTCTTTCACATCTGTTATAAGCGTTATATATTCAGCACCCCAGTATTTCGCTTTTGGTACTTCTTTTTGTTTCCTCATGTAATACAATTGCTACTGGTTTCCTTACATTGAAGTTCGACCTATACAGCAAATATCCACTATTTTGCAACCCGATGGATAAGTTCATGGGAAAAAGTACAGCTGCTACTAAGGGTCCTCGAATCCTAACCTGCACTCCATCCTCTCCGGTACATATGCCTTCGGACCCTATTATGGATACTTCAAAGGCGACAGCCCAGGCTATCTATGATCTATTAATGCCAACTATCGATACTAGGTTGGCGGCATTTCAGTTCTCATTGGACCTTATTGTCTCTTAAAGGGACACCATCGCAAAGAAAAAATTTTTTTATATGTTTTACAACATAACAAATGTTTTTTTTTTTTATTCAGTTTTCTTGCCTTACATGGGGGCTGCCATGTTGGAAGTAAAGTGTGACAGTCTGGGTTTACAACACAATGGCACCTCACTTACGGCAGGCATGTACATAGGTTTCCTCAGTCGCTGCCGACCCTATAGAGAATGAATGGAAGACGTGAGCCCGCCCCTGTGATGACACCAGTAACACTCAGCCAGGTCCTCCCTCCTTGCTGCTGGGGGAAGCCCACTGTGCCTGCTCCTCACTCCTGCAGCAGCGTCCTTGTCTTCATTAGGCTGCCTGTTCTAAATTCTATGGCAGCTCACCCAAGCAGTGCAGACAATTTTTGCTGAGTGTACTGCTGGGGTGAGCGGCCCAGGACTCAGAAACAGAGTAGATGGAGGTTCTTGGGGCTGTAGGACCTTAGTGATGTAATCGGCCATGTGACCAGTGGGGGAGGAGCCTGAGGAGCAGAGATCTGTGTTTTTGTAATGAAGCCATTGTCTCATCTTATCTTGCTGAAGCAGTGATGTCACCGCTGAAGGTGTGAATTGGTGATGTCATTGGTACCACCCACTTTTTTAAAGCATGCCTACTTACAGGTTGCTCAAAGCCTCATTTGGCCAGCAGAGCTCCCCCTGGTGACCAAAGATGGTAAATATGGTAAAATCTAATATTTATTTATAATATTTCACACATTGGAATTTTTATTTATTTATTTATTATTTCTTACAAATATATAATAGATTTTTGTAGCATAAATAAAATATAGAACAGGTTTTTGTGATAGATTCCCTTTAAGTAACTGTCCACAACACCCGCCTATCTCAAGTCGAGCAGAGAGTTTCCGATCTAGAAGACAATGTCCACTCCTGCCGCAAACAATTGGAAGAAAAGAAGCAAAAGCTTGTCACTTTGCAAAACAAGGTGGACAACTTAGAAAATCAATCCCAGCGTAATAACTTGTGTCTTATTGGAGTTTCTGAATCTGTCCGTCCCAATGAATTCTTATGGTTTACATTAGGGATGAGCGAACCGAACCGTAACGAACCAGATTCGTTACGAACTTTCCCAAAAGTTCGGTTCGTCACCGAACCGAATTTTGAGAAAGTTCGTAACGAATCTGGTTAAAATAACGGCGACGCAAAATATACGCATATTTATTGAGAATGTACGCTAATGCGTACAAATTCAGTTAAGTAGCGTACAATTGACAACGCTACACTGTATGTTCGTTACTTGAGTAGGAATGTTCGCAGACGCAGTGTATGAGTACGCTAATGCGTACATATTCAGTTAAGTAGCGCACCTTTGACATTACACTGTATGTTCGTTACTTGAGTAGGAATGTTCGCAGACGCAGTGTATGAGTACGCTAATGCGTACATATTCAGTTAAGTAGCGCACCTTTGACATTACACTGTATGTTCGTTATTTGTGCGGGAATGTTCGCATTAGCGTACGCATTAGTGTAAATTCTCAAATATGCGTATATTTTGCGTCGCCATTGTTGAAGTCACTTGGATTTTTTCCACTTTTTTCATTGTAATAGCAACTGCAAGTAAACGAAACTGTACCCTATCTGACTCCCATTATTGTAGAAGCAATTATTCAACCGTTATAGCAAGGTTCGTTTTAGGTTCGGTTCGTATGAATCCGAAATTCAAGAAAGTTCGCCGAAGCGAACCGAACCGAACTTTTCAAAAGTTCGCTCATCCCTAGTTTACATCTGAACAGCTACCTCAGGAACTAATGTTGGGAGAATCCTCATATAAAATACCGGTGGAACGAGCCCATGCAGTGGGCCTCCCAAGTGCTGCCAGCTCCTCAAAACCGAGACCTGTTATTTTCTGGATCCTCAACTATCAGGATAAACTCAGAATCATGACTGCCTTTTGCCAGTAAGCTACAAGAATTCCAAACTCCTGCTTTTAGGATTTCTCCTCAACAGTGGTGGAAAAACACAGAGCTTTCAACCCTGCCTGTCAGCTTGGTTTATTAAGCTGTGCTTTCAGCAGGGGACAGGGTGGGAGACAATGTGAAGTAACCGGAGGCACTGTCAGCCATCCAATCTTCTACCGCCTCTACTTGTTCTGGCCTCGCCATTCGTATACCAGCATTCAGGTCTACAAAATGACGCAGAACGTCCTGTTACCTACGTGCACCTGAGAAAGGTGTTTCATTTGGGAGTGTAGCTGGCACAGATCGACAACATCCTCTCCCTGCAGCAGGAGCTCCACCAACAGCAGCAGCACCAAACATAGGGCCACGTCCCATATTTGATGCTCTCCTTATTCTGTGAGGTCAACCACAGAAGTAACAGTCAGATTAACTATTGTATTTTGTTGTCACAGATGCAATGCAGGTGTATCTGACACCAAAAATAGGCTTATGTCACCCACAAAATAGATGAACTATTGTATTTCCCTGTCAAGGATGCAATGCAGGCGTACCTAACATCAAAAATGGGTTTATGTCACCCACAGAATTAGCAGAAAGATTAAATATTGCATTCCCCTGTCACAGATGCAATGCAAGTGTATCTCACACCAAAATGGGTTTCTGTCACCCATAGAACAGATTGACAATTGTATTTCCCTGTCATGGGTGCAATGCAGGTGTATCTCACACCAACAATAGGTTGTTGTCACCCACAGAACAGATGAATTATTGTATTTCCCTGTCACATATCCAATTCAGGTGTATCTCACACCAAAAATGGATTTCTGTCACTCACAGAACTAACAGACAGATGAACTATTGTATTTCCCTGTAACGGATGCAATGCAGATGTATCTGACATCAAAAATGGGTTTATGTCACCCACAGAATTAACAGACAGATTAAGTACTATATTTCTGTGTCAGGGGTGCAAAGATAGTGAATTACACCCACAAAGAATCGTTATAGGTCACCCACAGAATAAACAGCCAGATTAATTATTATATTTCTGTCTCAGAGGTACAAAGCTGGTGTATTGTACCCACAAAAAATCACTATAGATAAACCATTGAATAGCCAGATTAAATCCCTAACACTCTCCCTCAGTTCAGCGGCCTGCTTCCTGTCTCTGCACTGCTCAGAGCTGATGGGCGGTGCTACACGTGATCCAGCAGCAGGCACTTGCCTCTAATGTTTTAGATGGTCAGATCAGCATCAGATCCTCGCCCTTAATGTTTTAGAGGGTCACCACAGCCCTTGCCCATA
Organism: Rhinella marina; assembly: GCA_900303285.1. Taxonomy (NCBI): domain Eukaryota; kingdom Metazoa; phylum Chordata; class Amphibia; order Anura; family Bufonidae; genus Rhinella; species Rhinella marina. The sequence goes on along the minus strand of ONZH01023882.1, from coordinate 15,813 downwards.
ATGTTTTAGAGGATCAGCTGAGCAGCAGACCCTCAACCCTAATGTTTTAGAGGGTCAGCTCTTCAGCAGCAGGCCCTCGCCCCTAATGTTTTAGACGGTCAGATCATCAGCAGGCCCTCGACCCTAATGTTTTAGATGGTCAGATCAGCAGAAGGCACTTGCCCCTAATGTTTTTAAGGGTCTGCTCAGCAGCAGACCCTCACCCCTAATGATTTAGATGGTCAGATCAGCAGCAGGCCCTTGCCCTTTTAGAGGGTCAGCAGCAAGCTCTTGCTCCTAATGTTTTTGAGGGTCACCAACAGGCCATCAATCTTAATTTTTCAAGGGTGTGTATGATGCACTCCTTTATGTGTAATAAAGGGTGTATTGGAGTGCCTGTTCCTTGTAATTTTTGGCAGCCCTTTCACTTAGTGCATAGGCTTTATGAATGTAGGAGTCCCACTACCTGAACAATTGTACTACAATGTGAATGAGGCCCTCCTTTATGTGATATACAAGTTGTATCGGAGTGTCTCTTCCTTGTAATTTTTGGCAGCGCTTGCACTTTATATACAAGTAAATAAACAGGAAAGAATTTTTCCTAACAATGTTTCCTCTAAAATCGATCTTCAGTTTTGTGCGTATTATTGTCAGTCTGTAAAAGTGGCGTAATACTTGGACATCGTCGTTCCCAGCAGTGACTTGGGAGTCCAAGATGCATCCAGACATTCTTCCCATGCTGTTCCCAAACCATTTCAGTGGTATTTCTATCCATTTCTGACCTTTTCCTGTGACCAGACACCCTCCCCTCTTCAGAGCACGGGGTGCTTGGTTTAATGCTCTGTAGAGCACCCGAGCATCCCAAAGTGTTCTACTCAAGCAATTGAGCACCCGAGCACTTTGGTGCTCGATCAACACTAATATTAATCATTTGAAAAAAATCAAATTCAAATTTTGTTTAATATGATACAACATTAATGGGAAGTGGAGTGTCTTCTCTGTTCCCCTGTCCTAGATTCTGCCAAATACCGAGAAACCTTCTCAGATTCACTCCCCCTGTTTTCTGATAAGAAATGGCTGAGGTGAAAAGATGTATGAACAGAGCTGGCTGTACTTTCGGAAAGCAAGGTGATCCAGTGCTGGAATGCTAGTATTGCTGGGGTTACCATCCAGAAATTTCTGGACTGTCCGTAAAAATAGGCAAATTTTTTCCTGTGTCCGTGAAAAAAAAAAGATATGTCCAGGATTTTTTTGTGGCTGGTGGCACTTGACTATATTATTTTGGTGGTAATTATCATTTATTACAGCTCGCAGTAAATGCTGGTAACAAGTTGTTATTAGTACATTGAGCTACAGACATGGATTACTTATTATCTTTATTATTCATTATAGTTTTCCAATTTGTCCGTAAAAAATGTCTGTCCGTGATTTTGGGATAAATTGTCCAGAAAAAAGAAAAATTCTGGTTGGCAACCCTGGCTATTCCTTTCTTTCTACTTCATGGTGTTGCAGATAAAAGGAGATTATTCTAAAAACTTCACATGAGGCCACTTCACTTGATCCCTTCCCCAGGGTTACCACCTGTCCCTTCTATGATAACCAGCAAGGCAGTGGCACTTTTTACAACTTTATCATGTAGATTCATATTGACCAGAAGACACGTCTCTATATATACAATGTATATCTTATTGGTTTCAATATAAATATTATATAGGATGTACCTTGATTAACATTTTAAAACAAGTATCTTTTTGTTAAATGAATAAACCTGTAAAAAAAAAATTGAGCAGTTGAATTATGTATGGACTAAGGGGGTCGTTTATTAAGACTGACGTTTTAGACTCTACATAACTTCAACGAATCCACCGCCAGTCTAAATCTGTGCCAGCTTCCTTGTTGATGTAGATTTAGACCATTTTCTAAGCCTAAAATAGGCATCGAAAATGATAAAAGAGATGGGCCTTGGGACCCACCCCATTCCCAACCTGCACCACACCCCTTTTTTTACACCTGATGTGAGTGGGTAACAGCTGAAAAATGTGGTGCAAATAACCTTTGTGTCGCAAACTGCGACAGATAGAGGCCGGAAAACTATGACCCCCTAAGTCTTTATATGATTATATGCTGATAATTATGTGTGGAGTTTTAGTGAATTTATTAGACATTATTTTAGTTACATTATCTTTTATTAAAAGCAAATTTGTGTTACCACACATATTTTAGTGTTAAGAAGTAATGATAGATGAGTTGTAGAGAGTGATGAAGAAAAAGCAAATTTCTTAACCACTTCAGATCTGGGCCATTTCCCCTCTTCCTGACCAGGCCTAATTTTGCAAATCTGACATGTGTCACTTCATGTGGTAATAACTTTGGAACGCTTTTACTTATCCAAGCGATTCTGAGATTGTTTTCTCGTGACACATTGTACTTCAAATTAATGGTAAATTTGAGTCGATAAGTTTTAATTTTATTTATAAAAAAATCCAAAAGTTAACGAAAATTTGAAAAAATTCACTGTTTTCTAAATTTCAATCTCTCTGCTTTTAAGACAGATAGTGATGCCCCCCTAAAATCCTTTTTAATTTACATTCCCCATATGTCTACTTTATGCTGGCATCATTTTGATAGTGTCATTTTATTTTTTTAGGACAGTAGAAGGTTTAGAATTTTAGACGCAATTTTTGCAAAATCAACTTTTTTACGGACCAGTTCAGTTCTGAACTCAGTTTGTGGGCTTACATAACAGAAACCACCCATAAATGACCCCATTTTAGAAACTACACCCCTCAAACTATTCAAAACTGGTTTTAGAAATGTTGTTAACCCTTTAAGTATTCCACAGGAATTAAAGCAAAATAGATGTGAAATTTCAAAATTTCACTTTTTTTACAAATTTTCCATTTTAATCATTTTTTTCCTGTAACACATCAAGGGTTAACAACAAAACAAAACTCAATAATTATTACCCCGATTCTGCAGTTTGCAGAAACTGTTATTTGGGGATAAGCCAGGGCTCAGAAGGGGAGGAGCAGCATCTGCATTTTCTAACATGGAATTTTTTGTCATGGTTTGTAAGAGTAATAACTTTTTAATTTTTTTGGGACTGAGCTGCGTGAGGTCTTATTTTTTGTGGGACAAGCTGTGCTTTTTATTGGCACCATTTTGAGGTACATCTGGCTTTCTGATCACTTTTTAATCTAATTTTTGGGAGGTTAACTAAAAAAAAAAGCAGTTTAGGGGCATTTTTCAATTTTTTTTTTACACCGTTCAATTGATGGGGTAGATCATGTGATATTTTTGTAGAGCCAGTTGTTACGGACGCAACGATACCAAATATGTCTATTTTTTATTTATTGTTTTTAGGTTTTACACAATAAGAGCGTTTTAAGAAGAAAGAGCCATTTTTTTTTCATTTTTCGGGCTATAATCTTGTGTGGGGGCTCATTTTTTGCAGGATGAGGTGATGTTTTTATTGCTACCATTTTGGGATGTATACGACTTTTTGATTGTTTGATATTATGTTTTTTGGTAGGTCAAAAAAAGCTGGCATAATTTTTATTAGATTTTTTTTACACAGTTCACTTGATGGGGTAGATCACGTGATATTTTTATAGAACCGGTCATTTCGGACGCTGTGATACCAAATATGTCTATCTTATTTATTTATTTTTATTTGTAACTTTTTTTAATGAAATATTTTGGGGGAAATTATAATTTTTTATATATATATGTGATTTTATAATTTTTTTTATAATACTCTATTTTTTTTTTTTTTTTACACTTTGTGTCCCCCATAAGGTCATACAAGACCTCAGGGGGACATTTAACTTCACTTATTTATTTTTATTTTTTTTTACACTTGATTTCTCCTGTGACTGGGGCTGACATAGTAGCCCCAGTTACAGGGGAAATACATCCCCAGAGAGGCTGTACAGCATAATACTATGCTGTACAGCCTCAGTGCAGGACTGATCGGGTCTATGAGAGACCCGGCAGCTCCTGCACTCTACCGGCCCCGGCGATCACGTCTGTATACACAGCGCTCCAGGCATGCCCATGAGCTGCTTTGGGTGCCACCCTGCTGTCAATATCCTTGCCGGCTGGATATAGCTTCGTCTTTCCAGCTTCCGTAGTACTAAAACGTACTGGCGTGGGGAATCTAACAAGGTTTTCACCAGAGCCCGCTGCAAGGCAGGTTGCATTTGTGCGGCCGGGAACTTGCAGGTCGCGTTGCCGCTTGGAAGCAGTAAGGTATAAGCTGAGGACCGGATCACCAGCAGGTTAGCAGAGCCAAGGTATGAGCAAAAGTCTGGATACACGGGAGACAAACCGAAGAGAACTTGAGAGCTGGAGTACACTGGTAAAAAGACCTTATACTCTGGCGTTAGTCAGGTGCACAGAGCTGCCTTTAATAGGCCTCTAGATGAGAATCAGGTGCTGGACTGATGACAGTTTCACAGAAGGTGTAGGAACTACAGTACCAGCTGCCAACCCCTAGAGGGGGCGAGAGCACCAGCTACTGCAAAGTCTGTGTTGAGAAGCGTCTGCTGGAATCACCGCAGTGGACGCTTGTGTAGAGGATTCGACAGCGACCGCCGAGGGGGGCGGCCTCGCTGACGGGGTGAGTGTACCGGCGATCTGCGCCCTGATGTGACACCTGCTGTGAATATGGTTTCATCATCGTCATTCCCTTCCTCCTCATCCTCCAGAACTGTGGCCTGGCTGGACAGTTGTGTACCTGGCCTCTGTTGGTGCAGGAACCCACCCTCCAAGCCACTTGTGAATGACTGGCCTGATAACCGTGGAAATGATACCTCTTTCTCCTCCTCCTGTGCCACATCCTCTTCCATTATCGCCCGAAGCATTTTTTCAAGGAGACATAGAAGTAGTATAGTAACGCTGAGGACTGCATCATCGGCACTGGCCATGTTGGTGGAGTATTCGAAACAGCACAACATGGCACAGACGTCCCACATGGAGGCACACTCGGTGCTGAAGTGGTGCTGTTCCAGAGAGCGACTCACCCATGCGTGTTGCAGCTGAAACTCCACTATTGCCTGCTGCTGCTCGCACGCATGTGCAAGGTGGAATTCTACCTTGTGGGTAGGTTGCATATGCGGTGGTGAGGGAAGGACAAAGTTACACTGCAGTGCAGACAGGCAAGCAGTAGCAGGGTGAGAACACCGAAAACGCGCACAGACTGCCTGCACTTTCTTCAGAAGCTCTGACATATTGGAGTAATTTTGCAGGAACCTCTGCACCATCAAATTCAGCACATGTGCCAGGCAAGGAATGTGTATCAAAATGGCTAGGCCCAGAGCTGCTACAAGATTTTGCCTGTTATCGCACACCACCAGGCCGGGCTTGAGGCTCAGTGGCACCAACCTCTCATCGGTCTGTTCTTCGATGCCCATACACAGTTCCAGCGCGGTGTGCGGTTTTCCCCCAAAACAGATGAGTTTCAAAACAGCCTGCTGTTGTCTCCCCCTGGCTGTGCCGAATTTGGTGGTGCAGGTGTTACGCTGATCGGATGAGAAGGCGGTATAGGAGGAAGCGGAGTAGGAGGAGGAGGCAACGAGAAACGTCCTGCAATCCTTGGTGGCGGTAGGACATGCGTCAAACTGCTATCCGCCTCAGGCCAAACCGCCACTGCATTTACCCAGTGTGCAGTTAGGGAGATATAACCTCCCTGCCCGTGCTTACTGGTCCACGTATCGTTGGTTATGTGGACCTTGCCACAAATGGCCTTGCGCAGTGCACACCTGATTTTGTCTGCCACTTGGTTGTACAGGGCAGGGATGGCTCGCCTGGAAAAGTGGCGGCTGGGAACCACATACTGTGGGACAACCACTGCCATAAAGTTTTTAAAAGTCTCCGTCTCCACCAGATGGAATGACAGCATTTCAAAGGCCAGGAATTTTGAAATGCTGGCATTCATGGCCAGGGATCGCGGGTGGGTGGGGGTACTTCCTCTTTGTCTCCAGTGTTTGTGGAATGGACAGCTGAACGCTTCCATGGGACAGTGTGGAGATGCTTGGTGACAGTGGTGGAGGTGGTAGTGTTGCTTCCTCATCCTCTGCTTGCGGGGTGGCAGGTGCCACTATCATTCAAGAAGGGAAGGAAGAGGCTGAGACCGCAAAAGAAGATGGAGCAGGAGGAGCCTGAGATCTTTTGTGGTTTTTCAGGTGTCTATTCCACTGCAGCTCGTGCTTTGCATTTAGATGCCTGGTCATGCAGGTGGTGCTCAGGTTTAGAACATTTATGCCTTGCTTCAGGCTCTGATTGCACAGCAAGCAAACCACTTGCTTCTTGTCGTCAGCACATTGCCTGAAGAACTGCCACGCCTGGAAACTCCTTGGAGCTGGCTTTGGTGTGCTCAGTCCCTGGGCGCGGTGGGCAGTAGCAGGCGTACTGGCTAGGGGATGGCCACTCTGCTTTTGCACCCTGCTCCCTCTTTTGCTGTGCAGATGGCGCTGTGTGACCACCACCTCTTCCTCTGAACTGCACACATCACTCGCCTGACCTTGATTCCATGTGGGGTCTAGGACCTCATCAGCCACCACATCATCTTCCACCCACTCTTCACCCCTGTCCTCCTTGCTGGTCTGCACACTGCAGAAAGCCGCAGCAGTTGGCACCTGTGTTTCGTCATCAGCATCAGAGACATGATGCAGTGGTCCTCCCATGAATACATCCTGAAACATAAGTGGTTGGGCATCAGTGCACTCAATCTCTTTCACTTCTGGGGCAGGGCTAGGTGGATGGTCTACGGAAAACCCACCAGCAGAGTCATCAAAAAGCATAAAAGACTACTGCATGACTTGTGGCTAGAGATGAGCGAATCATTAAAAATTTGCTTCTGTGAATAATTGACAAATTTATGACAAGATTAGTTCTTAATACAAATCTATTCGGTCGAATTTGCGTTAAAAAATAATCGTTGTTTTGCGAACATTACTGCACAAATTACGAATATACAGTCTAAGCGTTGTTAAAAGTACGCTACTCAACTGAATGCATAAGCATTAGTGTAAAAAGTGCATACGAATCCTAATAAAAACACCATACAAGAAGTGCATAATAGGACACATTGCAGGACCTGAAAAAGAATACACACAATGGTCTAAAGTGCTTGAACATTGCTGAACCTGTAAAAACATTATTGCTATGCTAAAATACAGCAAAGACATAATTATGCAAACATTTTAGTGCAATCAATTTCACATTTGCAAGCATAATAGGCTCAGATATACATTTGAGTCTTTCCTCATGGCTGCTTGGCATAAAACACTGGGACACAGTCCAAAATTAAGTTGTAATCCATGTGAGGTAATTTTGTAATCCAAACAGGTAACGTGTAATCCACATGGATAATATAAAATAGCAGCAAATAGAGAACCTTTTTTGCAAAGGGGGCTCCCAAATAACCTGAGAAGGGGGGGAAAGGAAAATAGGCGCGCTTAGGTGCAACTGGGAATTTTCTGCAGAATGGGGGGGGAATCCTGACAAGCCATGTCCATCTGGGTGAGAGTCAAAGAGGGAGCAATAAAAACAACATAAACTAAGAATAAGTGCCAACTATCTCTCACCCGTCAGCTGCAGTCCATGTTGTGGCTCCCATAGGTGTACTTTAAATCATCCAGTAGAAAGGTTCCTCAGATGAGGGACCTGAGTCTGGAGACGGTGAGATTCTTTTGGCAAATTGTGACACTCTGGCCAAGTTAGATTGCGGCATCTAAATGGTCAAAAACCCGGACGTTGGTGCTTTCAGTGGGTGTTACCGGCATCATAAGAGTGAATGCTCTCAGCCTCGCAGAAGAGGCTGAGAGCAATCAAACAGCAATTCTTATTTGGGCCACCAGGTGGCAGGCCAACATAAGAAATGAGCAATAGACAGTAATAAATGAATTTTAATAATACATGATTGTTAAAAATTAAAAAATAGATTTTGTAGACCACAATACGAGCTTTAAAATCATTACAAAAAATAAAAAAACTTGAAAAAATTAATTAAAAAAAAATTCAAAAATATGAAAGTTTAAATCTCCCCTTTCCGTATAATAAAAAAATAAATAGCTAAATAACAAAAAATATCAACATCATGGGAATCACTGCGACCGACTACGCCCCTACTATTAAAATATAAAAATATTTTTCTAACACTGCGAATGGCATAATGGAAAAAGGGTCAAAATGGCCAATTTCCCATTTTTTCTCTTACCCAAGAAAATGTAAATGTAAAATGTGATCAAAAAGTCACACACACTTTAAGATGGAATCATTAAAAACTACAGATTGTCCTGCAAAAAGGAGTCCCCACACTGCTCAGTAGATATAAAGCCCCTTGCAGACGAGCGTGACACCCGCAAGTCTCCCGCAACGCATCTAACTGCCTAAACTCCCGGCTCTGACGGGGATCACATAGTATTATATAGATTTATGATGCTATGTAACCCTTACAGTTCTAGAATGTAATGGATAACACTAACAGCATTATGTTAGTGTTATCCAACACATTCCAGAATTGTAAGGGTTACACAGCATCATAAATCAATATAATGCTATGTGATCCCCGTCAGTGCCGGGAGTTTAGGCCAGTAGATGCATTGTGGGTGTCACGCTCGTCTGCAAGGGGCCTAACTATAAAATTTTTTTTTTTAAAGTTTAACTTTATTTTTACACTATTTAGACATAAAAACCTATACATATGGGGTATCGTTGTAATCATACTCATACGACCCATATAATGAAGGGCATGGGTCAGTTTTGCTGCAAACAGAAAGCCGTGGGAACAAAACCCATAAAATGTGGAATTGTGTTTTTTTTCCAAAATCACCCCATTTGGAATTTTTTTTACCTCTTCCCTCTACATTGTATGCCATAATTAATCAATAGTGGCATTAGAAAGAACAACAACTGTATAAATAAGCCCTTATATAGCTATCTGAATGGAAAAAAAAAAGAAGTTATGGCTCAAGGAAGATAGGGAAGAAAAATGAAAATGCAAAAACTTAAAAACTGCCGGTATCCTAGGGATTAATTGGGTCGGTGCGACTTACCTTTTTTTGTTTAAAATACACTGTGCTTGCCACGGTCAAAGGGATATATAATAGTTATTCAGCCGGTTAATTGAGCCGGTGTGTCGTACCTTTTTCTTTTGTTTAAAATACACTGTGCTTGCCACGGTCAAAGGGAATATATAATAGTTATTCACCTGTTTAATTGGGCTGGTGAGACCTACCAATATTTTGGGTTGAAAAAACACTGTACATGCCACCGTCAAAGAGAATATAAAATAGTTATTCAGCTGATTAATTGGGTCGGCGTGACCTACCTATATTTTGGATTAGAAAACACTGCACTTGCCACAGGGCCACCATTAAATCCAGGGAATGCAGGTACCAACATGCGTCCTGAGCATATTCTATATCTCTCCTGGTGCCAGACGGCTTCCAATGAATGTAATGAGAGCTGGTTACAGCTGGAAGACCAACAGGAGTCAGCACACTTCCAGCTCAGTACAACTGCCGAAACACTTGCAAAATACATACCAAATAGCAATTATTTAGAGAGTGTATTGGAATACTCAGCTGCCGCTTCTTGACGCATCTTATAAAATAACAAAGTAGAAATACGGGCTTATGAATAGAGAAGAGCGAGCACTAAAATGCTCGGGTGCTCGTTATTCGAGTCAAATTTTTCCTGATGCTCGGGTGCTCGTTTCGAATAACGAACCCCATTGAAGTCAATGGGAGGCTCGAGCATTTTTTGCAGGGGACAAAGGCTCTGCCTAGGGAAGGCTGGGTGAAAACCTGAAACCTCAGAAAATGATGGAAACACCAAGGAAATAGACATGAAACAGCAGGGGCACCATGCATGGATTCCTCTGAGGCTGCCTAATCCCACCATTACCCCAAATTCTCTTGCAACAGCCTGGTCGTGACTAGAGATGAGCGAGCATATTCGTCCGAGCTTGGTGCTCGTTCGAGTATTACGGTATTCGTAAGTGCTCGCTGCTCGGACGAGTATCTCGCCATGCTTGAGGAAGTGGCAACTTCCGCATTGTGCATTTTTGGCGCCTATAAACTCAACCAATCACAAGCCAGAAGACTCTGCGGTACACCCAGCATCACGTGGGGCCCTTACATGTCGATAGCAGGGGTTGGCTGGCCTGATCAGGTGACCCTGGAATATACTAGTGACTGCCCGCGGTGCTCGGCTCAGATGCTGTCTGGATGTCGTTAGGGATAGAGCTGCTGCGTTTCAGGGAGAGTGTTAGGGCCTGCATTTAGTTCTTTGTTAGGCAGGAGTGATCTCAAAAGAACCCAACAGCCCTTCTAAGGGCTACAAGACATTTTTTTTTGTCTCCTGGCTTGGCTGGCTGGCTGGCACTAGTAGTGCAGCTATCGCCATATATAACCCTTTTTTTTTAATTGTTATATCTCAGTGATACAAATCCATTTCATACAGCAGTGTGGAACCATTCTGTGTGTCACAGTTCAGCTGTCCACTCACTACAATCCGTATTTTCTGTCCAGGTGACACATTCTATACGTCACTTAATCCAACAAGGTCTTTTGCTCTCACTTATATAGCTTGATCACAAAAATCTCTGTGCGACATTTGTCTGGGTCACAGTCAAAATAGTCACCGTCAGCAGGGTGTGAGTTAGGTCTACGATAGTCCCATTGCAAAAAAAAACAAAACTAAAAAATAAAATATAAAAAAATATATATAAAAAAAATAGTTTTTTTGTTGTTTTATCTCAGTAATACAAATCCATTTCACACAGCTGCGTGGAACCATTCTGTGTGTCACAGTTCAGCTGTCCACTCACTACAATCCGTATTTTCTGTCCAGGTGACACTTTCTGTACGTCACTTAATCCAACAAGGTCTTTTGATCTCACGTATATAGCTTGATCACAAAAATCTCTGTGCAACATTTGTCTGGGTCGCAGTCAAAATTGCCACCGTCAGCAGGGTGTGAGTTAGGTCTACGATAGTTTCTCACGTTCCAAAAAAAGCAAAACTAAAAAAATATATATATATATAAAAAAAATAGTTTCCTTGTTGTTTTAGCTCAGTGATACGAATCAATTTCACACAGCTGCGTGGAACCATTCTGTGTGTCACAGTTCAGCTGTCCATTCACTACAATCCGTATTTTCTGTCCAGGTGACACTTTCTGTACATCACATAATTAAACCAGACTGAACAAGTTTGTGGGTTTCAGTACAGCAGGCCCATTTATTTTTTGTTTTTTTATATAATACACTTATATACAGAAAATGTTGAACCCCAGGGCTAAGGGTCGGGGACGAGGGCGTGGGCATTCAATTACTGCAGGGGGCAGAGGCCGTGGTCCTGGACAGGGTGAGACAGTACCTGCTGATGAGGGAGCAGGGGAACGCCGCAGAGCTACACTCCCTCTCAACTTACAGAGACACGTGATAGAGGACTGTTGAAACCACAAAAGTGCGAACAGCTGATATCGTGGATTGCGGACACTGCTTCAAGTAATTTGTCCACCAGTCAGTCTTCCATGCAGTCCACCCACGTTACTCAAAGGAGCACTCCTCTGGCTCCTCCATCTCAACCTCCTTCCCCCCAGTCTGCCCCCTCCCAGGAAAATTTGGAATGCGATCCGGCATACTCTCAGGAACTGTTTTCTGGACCCTTCCCAGAGTCACAAACCACTTCTCAGGTTGCTGCTGACCTCGTTCCCGATGCTCAAGTTTTCCAACTGTCGCAGTCTGTGGGTGATGATGATGATGATGACAATGTTGACTTAGTGGAAGAAGTTTGTAAAGAGGTGTCAGATGATGAGGAGACACGGTTGTCAGACAGTGGTGAAGTTGTTGTCAGGGCAGGAAGTCTGAGGGGGGAGCAGACTGAGGGGGAGCAGACTGAGGAATCGGAGGATGACGAGGTGACTGACCCAAGCTGGGTTGATAAGCCGAGTGAAGACAGTGCTTCTGAGGAGGAGGCGAGTGCTGCACCAGAACAGGTTGGAAGAGGCAGTGGTGTGGCCAGAGGGAGAAGCAGGGCCAGAGCTGGTGCATCAGCAGCAACTGTTTCACGTAGTGAAGCTCCCGTGGCGAGGCCTAGATGTTCGCAAGGCTGGAGGTTCTTTAAAGAAAGTGAGGATGACCAACGGACTGTGGTGTGCAACCTGTGCCACACCAGGATCAGCAGGGGTGCCACCACTACTAGCCTAACCACCACCAGCATGCGCAGGCATATGAGTGCTAAACACCCCACTCAATGGAACCAAGGCCGTTCACCACCTCCTGCGGGTCACACCACTGCTCCTTCCCCTGTGTCACTCGCTGCCTCTGCTAGTCAACCCCCTGCATCACTCGCTGCCTCTGCTAGTCAAGCCCCTGCCCAGGACCCCGGCACGAGCGCCTCTCGCCGGAAAACCACACCTTCGCCTCCACGATCCTCCACAGTGTCCACCAATGTGTCCCAGCGCAGCGTTTAGCTGTCTTTACAGCAGACACTGGAGCGCAAGAGGAAATAGTTCCACCCACCCACATGCCCAAGCCCTCAACGTCCACATCTCCAAATTGCTGAGCCTGGAGATGCTGCCCTATAGGCTGGTAGAGACCGAGGCCTTTCGCAATCTCATGGCGGTGACTGCCCCTTGGTATTCGGTCCCCAGCCACCACTATTTTTCCCGATGTGCCGTCCCAGCCCTACACCAGCACGTGTCAGAGAACATCATCCGTGCCCTGACCAACGCTGTTTCTGAGAAGGTCCACATAACCACGGACACGTGGACAAGTGCTGCCGGGCAGGGACACTATATCTCACTGACGGCACATTGGGTTAACTTGGTGGAGGCTGGGACCGAGACTGACCCTGGGGCCGCTCATGTACTGCCCACACCGAGGATTGCGGGGCCTACCTCGGTCACGGTCTCTCAGACGTACTATGCCTCCTCCTCCGACCCCTCCTCCTCCTCCAACGAATTACCATCCATGGGCACGGCGCCTTCAGTCGGTAGCTCTAGGCGCAGCAGCAGTGCCGTGGGTAAGCGCCAGCAGGCGGTGCTCAAACTGCTGAGCTTAGGTGACAAAAGGCACACAGCCCAAGAGCTGTTACAGGGCATCACGGCGCAGACCGATGTGTGGCTGGCACCGCTGAACCTCAAGCCAGGCATGGTTGTGTGTGACAACGGGCGTAACCTGGTGGCGGCTCTGCAACTCGGCAGACTGACACATGTGCCATGCCTGGCCCACGTGTTCAATCTAATAGTTCAGCAGTTCCTCAAGACATACCCCAATCTTTCTGATTTGCTCACCAAGGTGCGCCGCATCTGTGCGCATTTCCGCAAGTTCACCACAGATGCTGCCACTCTCAGGGCAGCGCAGAGCCGCCTACAACTGCCTGCTCACCGACTGTTGTGCGACGTGCCCACGAGATGGAATTCGACATTAAACATGTTATCCAGAGTTTACCAGCAGCGCAGAGCGATTGTAGACTGCCAGATGTCAACTTCCACCAGAACTGGTAGTCAGGTCACTCAGATTCCTCAAGTCTACAATGAGGAGTGGACGTGGATGTCTGATATCTGCCAGGTGTTGAGCAACTTTAATGAGTCAACACAGATGGTCAGCGGCGATGCCGCCATTATCAGCCTCACCATCCCGCTGCTTTGCCTGTTGAAAAACTCACTGCTCAGCATCAAGTCAGATGCTTTGCGCTTGTCACAAGAGACGGTGGAGGAAGATACGTCGCTTGATAGCCAGAGCACCCTCCAGTCTTTTTCTCAGCGCATATCGGAGGAGGGGGATGAGGAGGAAGAGGAGGAGAATGTCGGCGAGACAGAAGAGGGTACCAGTTCTCAGTCCTTAACTCTTGAGCGTGTATGGGCTGAAGAGGAGGACTTGGAGGAGGAAATGGAGAGTCAGGCCAGTGAGGAGAGGGAATTCTTACGTGTTGGGACTCTGGCGCACATGGCAGACTTCATGTTAGGCTGCCTCTCCCGTGACCCTTGCATTAGAAGCATTTTTTCAAACACCGATTACTGGGTGTTCACTCTCCTGGACCCACGGTACAAGCAGAACCTTTCCACTCTCATCCCTGCAGAGGAAAGGAGTATGAGAGTGAATAGATATCAACAGGCCCTGGTGCACAAACTGAAACAATCCTTCCCATCTGACGCCACTAGCGGCAGAGGGCATGGTTCTGTGGGCCATGTAGCGGGGGAGAGGAGGCGAGCAGGAAGCTTGTCCAGCACTGGCAGGGGAACGCTCTCCAAGGCCTTTGCCAGTTTTATGTCACCCCAGCAAGACACTGTCACCTGTCCCCAGTCTAGGCAGAGTAGGGGGGAGCTGTACAGAAAGATGGTGAGGGAGTACCTAGCTGACCATACCAACGTCCGTAGCGATCACTCTGCTCCATACAACTACTGGGTTTCAAAAGCTGGATACGTGGCCTGAACTGGCGCTGTACGCCTTGGAGGTGCTGGCCTGCCCTGCCGCTAGCGTGTTGTCAGAGCGAGTATTCAGTGCAGCTGGTGGCGTCATCACCGATAAGCGTACACGCCTGTCAAGTGACAGCGCTGACAGGCTGACGCTTATTAAAATGAACAAAGCCTGGATTTCACTGGAATTCAAATCTCCTCCGGGGGAATGCAGCTAAAGATTTAAATAACTTATGTATCCGATTCCTCTTCTCTACTCCTCCTCCTCCTTGTCGTCTTTGCCTAACGCTGACCAAAAAAACGCCGTTTTTTAGAGGTCCAACTGGCACTCTTTTACCACAATTTTTCAGGAGGGCCCCCTACAGGCTCTCTCTTCAAACAATTTTTCCGGAGGTCCACCTACAGGCCCTCTCTCCAAACAATTTTTCCGGAGGTCCACCTACAGGCCCTCTCTCCAAACAATTTTTCTGGAGGTCCACCTACAGGCCCTCTCTCCAATCAATTTTTTGAGAGGTCCACCTACAGGCCCTCTCTCCAAACAATTTACGTCTTTTCCTATCTTTCTCTCTCTCCAAACAATTTTTCCGGAGGTTCCACCTACAGGCCCTCTCTCCAAACAATTTTTCCAGAGGTCCACCTACTTGCCCTCTCTCCACAAATTTTTCTAGAGGTCCACCTACAGGCCCTCTCTCCAAACAATTTTTCCGGAGGTCCACCTACAACCCCTCTCTCCAAACAATTTTTCCAGAGGTCCACCTACAGGCCCTCTCTCCAAACAATTTACATGTTTTTCCTATCTTTTTCTCTCTCCAAACTATTTTTCCGGATAGCTGCCATATACGGTATTAAACTGAGAATAATACATAGAACACATGCCACACTTGATCAAGCTCATAATTTACAACTGTACCGGTTGATGCTAAATTTTTAAGTAGGGATCCTGCGTCGTCATTCGAACTCCATCCGGCTGTTGTCACCACCACACACGCTAGCCCAGGGTGCACTCCTCTGGCTCTTCCAGCTCAACCTCCTTCCCCCCAGCCTTCCCCCCACCTACAGACTCTCTCTCCAAACAATTTACCCGGGTAGGGGACGTATTAGATATTGTACTGATTTTTTTTTGGTTCTTCTTTTAATTGCCTCCTGCGAAAGACGGGAATCGAACCCGAGTCAACTGCTTGGGAAGCAGCTAAGCTCACCACTTTACCACCAACAGCCACAGCAACTGATAAGAACAGATACTAAACTTGATGTCAGCCAACATTTCGACAATCAATAACCCGAAACGGGTCCGCCGTCGAGCCCGGCGTTCGGCCACCCTGAACATTTCACATACTCTGACCGAGTCTGACCCTGGGGCCGCTCATGTACTGCCCACTTGGAGGATGCTTCACCTCCTGC
>ONZH01023881.1:0-18897 GCA_900303285.1 Rhinella marina | reverse complement strand
ATATTTGTTTTTTTATATTTTTTTTTAAATTTTGTTTTTTTGGGAACGTGACTTGCAGGAACTATGGTAGAACTCACTGACACCCTGTTAACGGTGGCTATTTAGTCTGCGACCTAGACAAATGTCGCACAGAGAATTTTCTGGATCAAGCGGTAGATGATATTGGTAGAAAATGACTTGGTTGTATTCTGTGACGTACAGAAAGTGTCACCTGGACAGTATATACGGATCGGAACAAATGTGCTGAACTGTGACACACAGAAAGGTTACACACAGCTGAGTAAAATGGATTTGTATCACTGAGCTAAAACAACTGAAAAACGAAAAAATTTTTTATATTTGTTTTTTTATATTTTTTTTTTTAAATTTTGTTTTTTTGGGAACGTGACTTGCAGGAACTATGGTAGAACTCACTAACACCCTGTTAACGGTGGCTATTTAGTCTGCGACCCAGACAAATGTCGCACAGAGAATTTTCTGGATCAAGCGGTAGATGATATTGGTAGCAAATGACTTGGTTGTATTCTGTGACGTACAGAAAGTGTCACCTGGACAGTATATACGGATCGGAGCGAATGTGCTGAACTGTGACACACAGAAAGGTTACACACAGCTGAGTAAAATGGATTTGTATCACTGAGCTAAAACAACTGAAAAACTATTGTTTTTTATTTATATTTGTTTTTTTATATTTTTTTTTAATTTAGTTTTTTTGGGAACGTGACGTGCAGGAACTATGGTAGAACTCACTGGCACCCTGTTAACTGTGGCTATTCAGTCTGCGACCCAGACAAATGTCGCACAGAGAATTTTCTGGATCAAGCTGTAGATGATATTGGTAGCAAATGACTTGGTTGTATTCTGTGACGTACAGAAAGTGTCACCTGGACAGTATATACGGATGGGAGCTAGTGTGCTGAACTGTGACACACAGAAAAGTTACACGCAGCTGAGTAAAATGGACTTCTATCACTGAACTAAAACAACTGAAAAAATATTTTTTTTTATATTTTGTTTTTTTGGGAACGTGACGTGCAGGAACTATGGTAGAACTGACTGACAACCTGTTAACGGTGGCTATTTAGTGTGCGACCCAGACAAATGTCGCACAGAGAGTTTTCTGGATCAAGCTGTAGATGATATTGGTAGCAAATGACTTGGTTGTATTCTGTGACGTACAGAAAGTGTCACCTGGACAGTATATATGGATTGGAGTGAGTCAGTGCTGAACTGTGACACACAGAATGGCTCCACACTGCTGTGTGCAATGGATTTGTATCACTGAGATAGAACAATAAAAAAAAAAAACAGGGTTAGATATGGCGATAGCTGCACTACTAGTGCCAGCCTGCCAGCCAAGCCAGGAGACAAAAAAAAAATTTCTTCTAGTCCTTAGAAGGGCTGTTGGGTTCTTTGTGGGTGATTCCTGCCTAACAGAGAACTAAATGAAGGCCCTAACACTGTCCCTGAAAGGCAGTAGCTCTATCCCTAACGACATCCAAACGGCATCTGAGCCGAGCGCCGCGGCCATTCACTAGTATATTCCAGGGTCACCTGATCAGGCCAGCCAACCCCTGCTATCGACATGTAAGGGCCCCACGTGATGCTGGGTGTACCGAAGAGTCTCCTGGCTTGTGATTGGCTGTGTTTATAGGCGCCAAAAAAGCACGATGCAGAAGTTGCCATTTCCTCGAGTATGGCGAGATACTCGTCCGAGCAGCGAGCACTTACGAGTACCCTAATACTCGAACGAGTACCAAGCTCGGACGAGTATGCTCGCTCATCTCTAATAGGAGGATATTTATCATGTCCATTGCTCCTGAAAAGTGGTGTTAAAAAGACTTTTTAAAGAATTGTCATATCCATCAGTTTTACGCTGCCTTTGCCACTTTCCCTAAAGAGGACGTGGCTAGGGTGTGCCTTAACAAATTATCTTCATTTACACCAGTTTTCTGGCTCAAATAAAGCCAGAAATCTAGGCAGCTCTGAGCTGTTGTAAATTTCTGTTTAGGCACACAGACTGCCAGAGGATGCACCTAATTTATGAAAAAGCCTGCAGAATATGTTAGCTGTATATAAATAAAGATTATTATTAGAGAAGTTTTGGAAATTTTGATTTGACAGTTTCTCAGAATTATACAAAAAAAAACTGCTTTGTGACAAATTACTTTGTCACAAAGCGCATTTTTTGTAAGTAGCGAGTGCAATAACAGGAACCTAGGATAGCACCGCAGTGCTGGTCTTGATAAATGTTCCCATAGTACTTGTCAAGCGCATCTTATGGGCTCTTTTGCATGATTTGAAAATAAAGCAGACAAAGGCACTTGAATTACTTTGACAGATATAGAACAACTTTACTTTGCACAAGTGTATATACACCACTCCAAAGGAGGGCATGGTAATGTCAACACATTAAAAATAGAGATGAGCGAGCATACTCGTCCGAGCTTGGTGCTCATTCGAGTATTACGGTACTCGTAAGTGCTCGCTGCTCGGACGAGTATCTTGCCATGCTCGAGGAAATGGCAACTTCCGCATTATGCATTTTTGGTGCCTATAAACTCAGCCAATCACAAGCCAGGAGACTCTGCGGTACACCCAGCATCACGTGGGGCCCTTACGTGTCGATAGCAGGGGTTGGCTGGCCTGATCAGGTGACCCTGGAATATACTAGTGACTGCCCACGGTGCTTGGCTCAGATGCTGTCTGGATGTCGTTAGGGATAGAGCTGCTGCATTTCAGGGAGAGTGTTAGGGCCTGAATTTAGTTCTTTGTTAGGCAGGAGTGATCTCACAAGAACCCAACAGCCCTTCTAAGGGCTACAAGACATTTTTTTTTTGTCTCCTGGCTTGGCTGGCTGGCTGGCACTAGTAGTGCAGCTATCGCCATATATAACCCTTTTTTTTATTGTTATATCTCAGTGATACAAATCCATTTCATACAGCAGTGTGGAACCATTCTGTGTGTCACAGTACAGCTGTCCACTGACTAAAATCCGTATTTTCTGTCCAGGTGACAC
The DNA here is from genome assembly GCA_900303285.1 of Rhinella marina. Lineage (NCBI taxonomy): Eukaryota > Metazoa > Chordata > Amphibia > Anura > Bufonidae > Rhinella > Rhinella marina. The sequence continues at coordinate 15,878 of ONZH01023881.1, read as the reverse complement.
ATTCTGTACGTCACTTAATTAAACAAGGTCTTTTGCTCTCACTTATACAGCTAGTTCACAAAAATCTCTGTGCGACATTTGTCTGGGTTGCAGTCAAAATAGCCACCGTCATCAGGGGCTGAGTTAGTCCTCTGTTAGTTTCTGCACGTCACGTTAAAAAAAAAAAAAAAACTAAAAAAAATATATAAAAAAAAATATATATAAAAAAAATTGTTTGTTGTTTTAGCTCAGTGATACAAATCCATTTCACACAGCTGCGTGGAACCATTCTGTGTGTCACAGTTCAGCTGTCCACTCAACACAATCCGTATTTTCTGTCCAGGTGACACACTCTGTACTTCACTTAATTAAAAAAGGTCTTTTGCTCTCACTCATACAGCTAGATCACAAAAAATTCTGTGCGACATTTGTCTGGGTTGCAACTAAGCAGACCAAGTCTGCCTAATCTAATAGTTTCCGTGTAATTGCTCCATACTGCACGGTACGTAATAACATACGTAATTTTGATCTAACTTATCCACCTATATATTTAATTGTTCAGACTGAACAAGTTTGTGGGTTTCAGTACAGCAGGCCCATTTATTTAATTTTTTTTATATAATACACTTATATACAGAAAATGTTGAACCCCAGGGCTAAGGGTCGAGGACGAGGGCGTGGGTGTGGGCATTCAATTACTGCAGGGGGCAGAGGCCGTGGTCCTGGGCAGGGTGAGACAGTACCTGCTGATGAAGGAGCAGGGGAACGCGGCAGAGCTACACTCCCTAGCTTCATGTCTCAACTTACAGGGACACGTGGTAGAGGACTGTTGAAACCACAACAGTGCGAACAGCTGATGTCGTGGATTGCGGACAATGCTTCAAGTAATTTGTCCACCAGTCAGTCTTCCACGCAGTCCACCCACGTTACCCAAGGGAGCACTCCTCTGGCTCCTCCACCTCAACCTCCTTCCCCCCAGTCTGCCCCCTCCCAGGAAAATTTGGAATGCGATCCGGCATACTCTCAGGAACTGTTTTCTGGACCCTTCCCAGAGTCACAAACCACTTCTCAGGTTGCTGCTGACCTCGTTCCCGATGCCCAAGTTTTCCAACTGTCGCAGTCTGTGGGTGATGATGATGATGATGATGATGACAATGTTGACTTAGTGGAAGAAGTTTGTAAAGAGGTGTCGGACGATGAGGAGACACGGTTGTCAGACAGTGGTGAAGTTGTTGTCAGGGCAGGAAGTCCGAGAGAGGAGCAGACGGAGGATGACGAGGTGACTTACCCAGGCTGGGTTGATAAGCCGAGTGAAGACAGTGCTTCTGAGGTGGAGGCGAGTGCTGCACCAGAACAGGTTGGAAGAGGCAGTGGTGTGGCCAGAGGGAGAAGCAGGGCCAGAGCTGGTGCATCAGCAGCAACTGTTTCACGTAGTGAAGCTCCCATGGCAAGGCCTAGATGTTCGCAAGTCTGGAGGTTCTTTAAAGAAAGTGAGGATGACCGACGGACTGTGGTGTACAACCTGTGCCACATCAGGATCAGCAGGGGTGCCACCACTACTAGCCTAACCACCACCAGCATGCTCAGGCATATGAGTGCTAAACACCCCACTCAATGGAACCAAGGCCGTTCACCACCTCCTGCGGGTCCCACCACTGCTCCTCCCCCTGTGTCACTCGCTGCCTCTGCTAGTCAACCCCCTGCCCAGGACCCCGGCACGAGTGCCTCCCACCGGAAAACCACACCTTCGCCTCCACGATCCTCCACAGTGTCCACCAATGTGTCCCAGCGCAGCTTCAGCTGTCTTTACAGCAGACGCTGGAGCGCAAGAGGAAATACAGTTCTGCCCGCCCACATGCCCAAGCCCTCAACGTCCACATCTCCAAATTGCTGAGCCTGGAGATGCTGCCCTATAGGCTGGTAGAGACCGAGGCCTTTCGCAATCTCATGGCGGTGGCTGCCCCTTGGTATTCGGTCCCCAGCCGCCACTATTTTTCCCGATGTGCCGTCCCAGCCCTACACCAGCATGTGTCACAGAACATCATCCGTGCCCTGACCAACGCTGTTTCTGAGAAGGTCCACCTAACCATGGACACGTTACCAAGTGCTGCTGGGCAGGGACACTATATCTCACTGACGGCACATTGGGTTAACTTGGTGGAGACTGGGACCGAGACTGACCCTGGGGCCGCTCATGTACTGCCCACACCGAGGATTGCGGGGCCTACCTCGTACACGGTCTCTCAGACGTACTATGCCTCCTCTTCCGACCCCTCCTCCTCCTCCACCGAATTACCATCCGTGGGCACGGCACCTTCAGTCGGTAGCTCTAGGCGCAGCAGCAGTGCCGTGGGTAAGCGCCAGCAGGCGGTGCTCAAACTGCTGAGCTTAGGTGACAAAAGGCACACCGCCCAAGAGCTGTTACAGGGCATCACGGCGCAGACTGATGTGTGGCTCGCACCGCTGAACCTCAAGCCAGGCATGGTTCTGTGTGACAACGGGCGTACCCTGGTGGCGGCTCTGCAACTCGGCAGATTGACACATGTACCATGCCTGGCCCACGTGTTCAATCTAATTGTTCAGCGGTTCCTCAAGACATACCCCAATCTGTCTGATTTGCTCACCAAGGTGCGCCGCATCTGTGCGCATTTCCGCAAGTTGACCACAGATGCTGCCACTCTCAGGGCAGCGCAGTGCCGCCTACAACTGCCCGCTCACCGACTGTTGTGCGACGTGCCCACGAGATGGAATTCCAGCAGCGCAGAGCGGTTGTAGACTGCCAGATGTCAACTTCCACCAGAACTGGTAGTCAGGTCAGTCAGATTCCTCAAGTCTACAATGAGGAGTGGACGTGGATGTCTGATATCTGCCAGGTGTTGAGCAACTTTGAGGAGTCAACACAGATGGTCAGCGGCGATGCCGCCATTATCAGCCTCACCATCCCGCTGCTTTGCCTGTTGAAAAACTCACTGCTCAGCATCAAGTCGGATGCTTTGCACTTGTCACAAGAGACGGTGGAGGAAGATACGTCGCTTGATAGCCAGAGCACCCTCCGGTTTGTTTTTCAGCGCGTATCGGAGGAGAGGGAATAGAATGAGGAAGAAGAGGAGGAGAATGTCGGCGAGACAGAAGAGGGTACCAGTGCTCAGTCCTTCTTAACTCTTGAGCGTGTATGGGCTGAAGAGGAGGAGGAGGAGGAGGAAATGGAGAGTCAGGCCAGTGAGGAGAGGGAATTCTTGCATGTTGGGACTCTGGCGCACATGGCAGACTTCATGTTAGGCTGCCTATCCTGTGACCCTCGTGTTAGAAGCATTTTTTCAAACACCGATTACTGGGTGTTCACTCTCCTGGACCAACTGTACAAGCAGAACCTTTCCACTCTGATCCCTGCAGAGGAAAGGAGTATGAGAGAATAGATATCAACAGGCCCTGGTGCACAAGCTTAAACAATCCTTCCCATCTGACGCTGCTAGCGGCAGAGGGCATGGTTCTATGGGCCAAGTAGCGGGGGAGAGGAGCCGAGCAGGCAGCTTGTCCAGCACTGGCAGGGGAACGCTCTCCAAGGCCTTTGCCAGTTTTATGTCACCCCAGCAAGACACTGTCACCTGTCCCCAGTCTAGGCAGAGTAGGGGGGAGCTGTACAGAGAGATGGTGAGGGAATACGTAGCTGACCATACCAACGTCCGTAGCGATCACTCTGCTCCATACAACTACTGGGTTTCAAAGCTGGACACGTAGCCTGAACTGGCGCTGTACACCTTGGAGGTGCTGGCCTGCCCTGCTGCTAGCGTGCTGTCAGAGCGGGTATTCAGTGCAGCTGGTGGCGTCATCACCAATAAGCGTACACGCCTGTCAACTGACAGCGCTGGCAGGCTGACGCTTATTAAAATGAACAAAGCCTGGATTTCACCGGAATTCAAATCTCCTCCGGGGGAAAGCAGCTAAAGATTTACATTACTTATGTATCCGATTCCTCTTCTCTACTCCTGCTACTCCTCCTCCTCCTCCTCCTTGTCGTCTTTGCCTAATGCTGACCAAAAAAACACCATTTTTTAGAGGTCCAACTGGCACTCTTTTACCACAATTTTTCAGGAGGGCCCCCTACAGGCCCTCTCTCTAAATAATTTTTCTGGAGGTCCACCTACAGGCCCTCTCTCCAAGCAATTTTTCCAGAAGTCCACCTACAGGCCCTCTCTCCAAACAATTTTTCCGGAGGTCCACCTACAGGCCCTCTCTCTAAATAATTTTTCTGGAGGTCCACCTACAGGCCCTCTCTCCAAACAATTTTTGCAGAGTTCCACCTACAGGCCCTCTCTCCAAACAATTTTTCCAGAGGTCCACCTACAGGCCCTCTCTCCAAACAATTTTTCCGGAGGTCCACCTACAGCGGATACGTGCCATATATGGTATTAAACTGAGAAGAATACATAGAACACATACCACACTTGTTCAAGCTCATAGTTGACAACTGTACCGGTTGATGCTAAATTTTTAAGTTGGGGTCCTGCGTCGTCATTCGAACTCCATCCGGCTGTTGTCACCACCACACACGCTAGCCAAGGGGGCACTCCTCTGGCTCTTCCAGCTCAACCTTCTTCCCCCCAGCCTGCCCCCCACCTACAGGCCCTCTCTCCAAACAATTTACGTCTTTTTCCTCTCTTTCTCTCTCTCCAAACTATTTTTCCGGATAGGTGCCATATACGGTATTAAACTGCGTAGTATACATAGAACACATACCACACTTGATCAAGCTCATAGTTGACAACTGTACCGGTTGATGCAAAATTTTTAAGTTGGGGTCCTGCGTCGTCATTCGAACTCTATCCGGCTGTTGTCACCACCACACACGCTAGCCAAGGGAGCACTCCTCTGGCTCTTCCAGCGAAACCTCCTTCCCCCCAGCCTGCCCCCCACCTACAGGCCCTCTCTCCAAACAATTTACCCGGATAGGGGACGTATTAGATATTATACTGATTTTTGTTGGTTCCTCTTTTAATTGGCTCCTGACCTGTGATAGGCAGAGCATAGACACGTCCCCTTAGCTGCAGTAGAAAAGACACTCCCCTGGCCAGAGCAAGCTCTTTTTACTTTTCCGTGTTCAAAAAATCCATGAAATATATGGTCCCAAGATAGGGGACATATACGATTTTAAACTGAGAAGAATCGATACCACACATGCCCCACTAGGAGAATTTGGGGTAATGGTGGGATTAGGCAGCCTCAGAGGCATCCATGCATGCTGCCCCTGCTGTTTCCTGTCCATTTCCGTGGTGTTTCCATCATTTTCTGAGGTTTCCAGGTTTTCACCCAGCCTTCCCAAGGCAGAGCCTTGGTCCCCTGCAAAAATGCTCGAGTCTCCCATTGACTTCAATGGGGTTCGTTATGCGAAACGAGCACCCGAGCATCGGGAAAAGTTAGACTCGAATAACGAGCACCCGAGCATTATAGTGCTCGCTCATCTCTAATTAAAAAGTCTTGTAAAGGTACAGTACTCTTATAGGTTATAGTCTTTCAGTGAGGGCAAACAACTTGGTGGTTACATATCTGTAGACCACAGGTACCACATTTGAAGTCTTTATTTACTGTTCATAAATAGTTCTAAGGGGATCTCCTAGCTCCAGGGACCACATTAGGCCAATAGTTGTCAGTTGTCCAGCTCGGGATCTCTCCTTATTTACAGCCTTCGCTCTGTCTTCTGGGCACTGGCAGGGAGTCACCATGTAGACTCGCCCAACTAAGTCAAGTGTCTATAGCAGCTAAAGCACAAATCAGGGCACTAATATTTACCCACTGCCTCTTTTTCTCTCAAAGGACCATCTCTTACTTAGCCCTTCAGTCACTTTTGGTGTCACTGCATCCATTTCACCCAAAGAGCCATCTCACTAACACACATCTCACATCCTCTGCATAATTTCCCTCTCCTTGCACACTATTGGACCATCACTCACACAGCTATGGTGACCACTACTACAAAAAAAGATTTGCTTTAGGCCTGATCTATGGCCCCGATATCAATGCAACCCAGCATTCAGAGCTCCTAAACCACTTTTAAAAGGGTTTTCCAGAAATAACTTAAAATGGCCACCAGTATCTTCTCCTAGTATGTGAACTGGAATGGCTGCTGCCATTTGCAGAGATGCTTAGGGGGCTGGGAACCCTACACAATACACTGTTGTACAATAGATGGCTATCATGTGATCCTGCCTATTTTATACCATCATGGCTGGGCAGCCTGACAGGAAATATGTAGTATATGCAAGTGTTAAAGCCCCCTCAATCCCCTATGCAGCTGACATTCTAGGAAAGGTTTCTTGCGGCCATTTCAAATAATTCCCAGAGAACTCTAAGGGGGAAAGTCTCTTCTTTGCCTGATTTCTTATGGCTGAATTACTCAGCTGCTGTGGCAGGCTTAATGACTTGCATCCCCAGCAGGGTAAAGTAAGCTTAATTAATGCATAGTTTTAAATAAACAATTTAACCTTACTACTTTGGTTTATATCTATATCTATCAGTATCAAAGATGACCCCTATATGGATTTCTTAATTGTTACAAAAACATATTCTGAGTCTGGACTAAGCTTACAGTGATACTGCATTTGCACTGCATAATTATATCTGATGAGCAGATCACAAGCTGTTATGTGTGCATGTATAAAAATTATCCATACAATGTACTGTACACTATGAAGTAGTATACTTTTCTTTACCTTTCCGGTGATTATGCAATAAATAGTACCTCCTCTTGGGATATATCATTGGAAAATCTGTGCTGTTCATCACTTTGGGGGAGCAGCTCTATTCTTTAAGATGGATGTGCTTCCACCACCTTTCAAGTCTGCATATTTCATTGATATCTTTATGTGCCCAGTTTTTAACCTGCTTCCCCTTGCTATGCCTTTCTCTATACAATATTCCATAGGAGAGCTAACTAGCTAATTGTATATAGGTAGAGCGCTAAATGAATCCCATGATATTACTTGTAGTAGTTGTCTAATACATTTCAGTTTGCGATCCAGTTGTGTCCCAAGTCCACATGGACCACATAGAAAGTTAAGCTTTTGTTTGACTTGACTGTGGTGCTGTAGTGATTTCCAGTTGCTGTGTTGCTGTAAGAGGATGTAGCACAAAGTTAAGGGGGCTTAGCAAAGTAAAAAAAATATATATAACTTTTATGTTTACAAGCTATAGAAACATATATAGGTCTATAGATTTGTAAAAATCCTCAGTACATACTGTGAAAAAAATAGTCTATAGGCAGATAGACAAGAACAAATGAGCTACCACTCAGTTACACAGACAATCTGGGAAAATAATTAAGTTCACTTCAGATCTAAATTACCTATTTTCTCATACCCGCTACAGTAAAATTGTCTATTTCGTATATACCTATATGTGCACTTTTAGCATTGTAGGCAGGTTCAGATAATTGAGTTTGCTTGGAAACCTAGAGAAGAGGGGGTAGTTGGAAGAAAAACGCCTACTGTTTTATCTACTGTATAAACAAAAACAGGCACAATAAATAAAATGGAAACAGAACTAAGCACAGTAAATAAATACAAAACCAGAGCTGGGGTCACTCCATACATACTTTATGGTACTAGAGCCAAGCTCAATATATAAATATGGGACCAAACTTAGCTCAGTCAGTTAATATGGTGCCAGAAAAAATGTTCAGTAAACAAATCTGAAACAAAATTCAAGCTCAATACATAAACTTTTACAGGAATAAAGTTAATTGAATATTATTATTATTATTATTATTATTATTATTATTATTATTATTATTATTATTATTATTATCAGCCTGTTGGGCCTTAATGACCAAGCAATCCTTATAATTTTTCATTGTCACCTTCCAAGAGCTATAATTGTTAATTACTATGTTGTAGCTGTATGAGGGCTTGATTTTTTGAAGAGCAAGGTGTAGTTTTTAATGGGACTGTTTTAATGGGACCAACTTACTGATTAACTTTTATTAACTTTTTCTGGGAGGGAGATGGGAAAAACAGCAATACTGCCACTGAACTTTTACATTGTACATTTTGTAGCATCAAACATTCGCACACTAATAACAAACGTTCAGTTTTAAAAGGTACGCAAATTCTTTGAACACGTACGCATGAGCATACAAATTGCGTACGAATACTCATAGTTTGTAAGGCCGAAAAAAGACATCTGTCCATCCAGTTCAGCCTGTTTTCCTACAAGTTGATCCAGGGGAAGGCAAAAAAAACCCCTGTGAGGTAGAAGCCAATTTTCCTCACTTTAGGGGGAAAAATTCCTTCCCGACTCCAGTCAGGCAATCAGAATAACTCCCTGGATCAACGACCCATCTCTAGTAACTATAACCTGTAATATTATTACCCTCCAGAAATACATCCAGGCCCTTCTTGAACTCTCTTAGTGAACTTACCATCACCACCTCCTCAGGCAGAGAGTTCCATAGTCTCACTGCTCTTACCGTAAAGAATTCTCTTCTATGTTTATGTACAAACCTTCTTTCCTGCAGACGCAGAGGATGTCCCCTCATCACAGTCACGGTCCTCGGGATAAATAGATGATGGGAGAGATCTCTGTACTGACCTCTGATATATTTATACATAGTTATTAGATCTCCCCTCAGTCGTCTTTTTTCTAAAGTGAATAACCCTAATTTTGATAATCTTTCTGGGTACTGTAGTCCACCCATTCCAGTTATTACTTTAGTTGCCCTCCTCTGAACCCTCTCCAGCTCTGCTATGTCTGCCTTGTTCACAGGAGCCCAGAACTGTACACAGTACTCCATATGTGGTTTGACTAGTGATTTGTAAAGTGGCAGGACTATGTTCTCATCACGGGCATCTATGCCTCTTTTGATGCAACCCATTACCTTATTGGCCTTGGCAGCAGCTGTCTGACACTGGTTTCTGCAGCTTAGTTTGCTGTTCACTAAAATTCCTAAGTCCTTTTCCATGTCAGAGTTACCCAATGCTTTACCATTTAGTATGTACTGATGACTTGCATTATTCCTTCCCATATGCATAACCTTACATTTGTCAGTGTTAAACCTCATCTGCCACTTTTCTGCCCAAGCCTCCAGTCTATCCAGATCCTGCTGTAGCAGTGCACTGTCCTCCTCTGTGTTAATTACTTTACACAGTTTAGTGTCATCTGCAAAAATTGATATTTTACTGTGCAAGCTTTCTACAAGATCATTAATAAATATATTGAAGAGAATAGGACCCAATACAGACCCCTGTGGTACCCCACTAGTGACAGTGACCCAATCTGAGTATGTACCGTTAATAACCACCCTCTGTTTTCTATCACTAAGCCAGTTACTTACCCACATACAGACATTTTCTCCCAGGCCAAGCATTCTCATTTTGTATACTAACCTTTTATGTGTTACCGTGTCAAACGCTTTGGAGAAGTCCAAATATACGACATCCATTGAGTCGCCGCGGTCAAGTCTAGAACTTACCTCCTCATAGAAACTGATTAAATTGGTTTGACATGACCGATCCCTAATGAAACCATGCTGATATGGAGTAATTTGCTTATTTTCATTGAGGTACTCCAAGATAGCATCTCTCAGAAAACCTTCAAACAGTTTACCCACAACAGAAGTTAAACTTACCGGCCTATAGTTTCCAGGCTCTGTTTTTGGACCCTTTTTGAATATTGGCACCACATTTGCTATGCGCCAATCCTGTGGAACACTCCCCGTCAGTATAGAGTCCTTAAATATCAGAAATAAGGGTCTGTCGATTACATTACTTAATTCTCTTAGGATACGGGGGTGTATGCCATCCGGTCCTGGTGATTTGTCTATTTTAATATTTTTAAGATGTTGCTGCACCTCTTCCTGGGTCAGAGAGGACACTTTTAAAGGGGAATTTACTTTTATACTCTGCATTTCATCTGACATTTTATTTTCCTCAGTGAATACAGTGGAGAAAAAGTTATTTAGTAGCTTCGCTTTCTCCTCATCGCTCTCTGCTACTCCCCCCTCATTACTCTGTAAGGGGCCGACACCTTCAGGTTTATACTTTTTAGTATTTATATACTTGAAGAACATTTTAGGGTTAGTTTTACTCTCTTTGGCGATTAATCTCTCAGTCTCTAGTTTGGCTACTCAGCGTACTATTGTCTAGCGATTACGTAATACGCAGGCACTCACGATGAGAGGCAGAACGAATTTTTGAAAATGGCATCCAGGCAATCCTCATCATTTAGCTCTGCAGAGCTGAAATACATGATCCGGCTGATGGACCGGCAGGATTACGATGGCACACACCGCCACCCGAACCAGCATAAAACGGAGGTGATCCAGCAGGACATCCAAAGCTTGCGCCATCGTTTCGACACTGTGCGGACCCCGGGCCAGATCCAGCGGAAATGGTCCGATCTGAAGATTAAATGCCCAGAGTGACTTAATGAGCTCCACGCAGAGATATGGCAGGGTGAGTAACAAAATATTTGAAAAGTAAAAACATGTTAAAAGATTAGTGTACTGTATTGAATATACAGTGCCTTGCGAAAGTATTCGGCCCCCTGGAACTTTTCAACCTTTTGCCACATTTCAGGCTTCAAACAAAAAGATATAAAATTGATCGCTTGCACAGTGCTCCTTGGGATGTTTAAAGCTTGGGAAATCTTTTGGGATCTAAATCCGGCTTTAAACTTATCCACAACAGTATCATGGACCTGCCTGGTGTGTTCCTTGGTCTTCATGATGCTCTCTGTGCTTTAAACAGAACCCTGAGACTATCACAGAGCAGGTGCATTTATACGGAGACTTGATTACACACAGGTAGATTCTATTTATCGTCATCAGTCATTTAGAGATCATTCAGAGATCCTCAATGAACTTCTGGAGTGAGTTTTCTGAACTGAAAGTAAATGGGCCGAATAATTTTGCACGCCCAACTTTTCAGTTTTAATATTACAAAAAAAGTTTAAATGATCCAATAAATTTCGTTCCACTTCACAATTATGACCCACTTGTTGTTGATTCTTCACAAAAAAATTAAAATGTTATATCTTTTTGTTTGAAACCTGAAATGTGGCAAAAGGTTGAAAAGTTCCAGGGGGCCGAATACTTTCGCAAGGCACTGTACCTATTTAGAAGAAAAAAATGGATATGATATGGTCCCCCTCTCACCCATAATATCTTTATAGTAGTATAGTGTTAGTATTAAAAAGAGTCATCATATAACAAGTGTGTACAGATTTATGATGCAGAGGACCGTGAACGACAGCGTCACCAGGGTCACCGTCACCATCGAGGCCGGACGGCCCCTACAGTACCTTCAGCTTCTAGTAAGTGTAAACATACAACTGTTCATTAGAGTTGAATGTAATGCCATTATTTAATTATTTTTGACAGCTGCTGCACCACAGAGGAGCATCTCTCACCCTCCTTCACCCCAGTGAGAGAGGACCCTACCTGCCCCTCCAACACCACCAGCCCAACTTCCAGAGGTAGAAGCTAAATTTATGTTTTATCTTTTGTAGCTCCAACCGTCAGGGAGGAGTTTTCCCCTGGACCATGGGAAGACCACGCAGTATGGGTGTCCAGTAAGTACAAATCCCAAACTGAACATGTGTGCCCTTCTCAGTGAGCAATTCAAAGAAAAAAAAAGGCTCAATACAGATACATGTCACTGAATAACTTGTTCTAGTACATATACCAAATATATAATGACATGCAATTGATAAAGCATTCTGATCCAGGTTCTGGTTTTAAATTTTAGAATTTTTTTAGTGGGACAACCACTTTTACTCGATCATACTAATTATATTACTGTTTCCACCCCTACAGATATCCCCACTGACTTTGAAGTGGAGGCAGCCCTACACCGCTTCGGGACCAGGCTCCACGCTGCCTCCCGGCTTATTCGGGCCTGCAGCTGGAGCACCAAGAGCTGCAGGAGATGATGGCCAGACGTCGGCAAAGGCCGGCGTAACCTTTTTTTTTTGTTTTGTTTATTATAATTTTTATTATTTGTAAAAAGTTATTTATTACTAAAATATTCTTGTAAAACCTGTGTTTTGTTACCCTTTAAAACCTTCCTGACATAGTGTGAAGAAGACAGGGATGTAAGTTTAGGCCGAAGGCTGAAAAAATTATCCCACGGCCATTGTCCCGTATTATTGAACACAGCGGTGTCTGACAGCCGAAGTATTAATAAATTATGCACACTCCGGTTCACTAATTACAATTTACAGTAAAAGAAAAAGGCTTGGCTTGTTTGGACAACAAGCCTGTACATTCTGCCTTGTAACAGGAGGAGTGGGGGGAGTAAAGGCTGAGGCTCCAAAACAAATATAAGAATACTAAATAGAACTATTAGTAACAGAAACAACAGCTACTCTCCTGATAAACGTAGAAAATGGAGGCTGAGGTAGACAACAGTGTTTGGTTTTTAAAAGGGTTTTGGTTTGGAGACTTCGGGTTCGCACAGCCCATGACATGACACAAGACGTTTGGCAGTAATCTTATGGGCCGGCTGACAGCAACAGTGGGAAGACACTCAGACTATTCTGCCCTGCAAGGCCTGATCTAATCAGCAGCCTCAGCAAGAGGAGTATGAAATTTGGATGTAATCCAACCTTTATTCATTTTTATAAAGGTGTTTTTTTTAACACTGCCAAGTGACAGTTTTGTCTGTTTGGGTGTCACTACCTCGCCAGCGGCACTAAAAACTCTCTCTGATATGACACTTGAGGCTGGGCAGGAAAGAAGCCCTAGTGCATAGTGTGACAGTTCCGGCCACTGTTGTAATCTTCCTGCCCAGAAGTCCAGGGGGTCTGAGAAGAGGCTTTGCGAGCCAGACCTCAGGTACGCCTGAACCTGCTCATTGAGGCGGGTGATCTGGGCCTGCTCAATTGGCTGCTGCTGTTGGGAGGCAGAGAAAAAATGCTCCATCATACTAATTAGGCTTAACTGGCTGCTGCTGGTTGTGGCAGGAGGTGGATGACTCTGCCGGACCTCCTTTTCAGACACGCTGGCAGCAGGCTGGGGCTGGCTGCCACGGCTGTCACTCCGTAAGCATGTGAGCATACAGCTCGCTATCCTGGCCAGCGTGCCCGAGGAGCCAGTTCTTTCCATCTCAGCCTCTCTAAGGGATACTTCAGTGTCCCTGAAAGTCTCATCATTGTCAGCCTCCAGCTGTGTCTCCTCCTTTTGGTCAACATTGTCATCCTCATTAAAATCCTCCTCCTCCCCCCCCTCCTCTAACTGAAGCTCCTCATCCTCCACCTGCTCCGCAAGGGAACTTTGGCATTGGGGCTCCCCTACAGTGACAGCATGGCATGCAGACAGATAGCCAGGATTTCCTTCACCCATTGCCCCCTGCTGCATGAGCGTGTGTGTCTTTTCCAGAACAAATATTAGTGAAATTACGTCGTTCACACCGCAGCTGTCCCAGCTAACCAATTTGGTGGCTTCTTCAAAGGGCCTTAGAACAGTGCAGGCATCTCGGACAAGCCTCCACTGCCGAAAAACAAAGCCGCACCTGCTCCCTATGGTGGAAGATTCTGGCTGCTGCTGGACAAAATTGTCCATTGCTCTACGCTGCTCAAGGAGCCGCTGCAACATATGAAGAGTGGAATTCCACCGGATCGGCACATCACCTATTAAGGGGTGTGGTGGAAGACCGTTTTGTTGCTGCAGTTCCAGCAGAGCGTGGCGAGATACATATGAATGGCTGAAATGAGTGCAAAGCTTCTGCAAGTTTGCCAGCACTGTGCGCAGGTCAGTGAATGTTTTTAGAAATCTCTGCACCACTAGATTTAGGACATGTGCCATACAGGAAGCATGCGTGAATTGACCCAGGTTCAGCGCTGCCACTATATTTGTCCCGTTGTCACTCACTACCTTGCCCACTTCCAGCTGGCGTATAGACAGCCAGCGCGCTATTTGCTGTTTGATGTAATGCAACAAGCGTTGGCCTGTGTGGCTGCTACTGCCAAGACACACTTAGTCTAACACTGCATGGCTGCGTTGCACCTGGCACATATGATATGAAGGAGGGGTGTTAACTCACTGCCCTGATGCTCCAGCAGGTGGACTGCCTGTGGAGGTGGAAGCGGATAGTTGTTGGGTGGTCTGCTGCAATCCTGGCTGGAAAGCGTGTGGAGGTGCCAACAGCAATTGGCCCGGTTGCTGGGGGGTTCCTGCCTCGCTGCCACTAAATACATTCAGCCAGTGGGCAGTAAAGGACATGTACTGCCCCAGGCCATAAGCACTGCTCCAGGTGTCCACCGTGACGTGCACGGTGCTGCAGAGAAACAGCTGCAGGGAGCGTCCAATATTGTCTGCCACGTGGGAGTAAAGGGAGGGGATAGCTTTGTTTGAGAAGTAAAGGGAACTGCCAGCGTGGCTGAGCGCAAGCCATTAGCTCCCTAAAAGCTGGGCAGTCAACCAGCTGGTACGGCAGAGACTGCACAGCCAGCAACTTTGTCAGGTGACAATGTAGTTTGCCCACTGTTGGATTACTTGTGGCGTAAACCTGCTTCCTGGCCACACACTCGGCAATGGACGGCTGGCGAATAAGAGGAAGTGGAGACATACACGCAGTGGGTGATGAGGTGTATGTACTAGTTACTCCCCTGGATGCGGGCTGAGTTAAGCCCCTGGATGCGGCCTGGCGCGAGGGACCCCGCGAGAAGAAGCCAGCTCGTCAGTATTTATGCGCTCTAAATTGGCGGCATGACGCCACTTCAGGTGGTTTCACAGAGCAGTGGTCTCTACATTTGTGGCTTTCCCACGCCTCAATTTATGTTTACAGAAATTACACGTGGCCTTGCTGCTGTCCCCCGGCAGAGTGGTGAAATACTTCCACACACCCGACGTGCGCCCTCCAGAGCTGGCCAAGCTTGTAGTTCTTGCACGCTTATACCCTGGTGCCGGCCCCACTATACTTGGGGTCTCGCTAGTTCCCAAGGAAGGACTGGCCCTGGGCCTTACTCGCCTCTGCCCTCTGTTGCTGCCACTACTACTACCACCCTCCTCCTTGGAGATCAAACCCTCCTCCCCAGCCCGATCCGCCTCCCAGGTCCCCCGGTCTAACACATCAGATTCATCATCAGACTCCTCCACAACA
This sequence comes from Rhinella marina, assembly GCA_900303285.1. Taxonomy (NCBI): domain Eukaryota; kingdom Metazoa; phylum Chordata; class Amphibia; order Anura; family Bufonidae; genus Rhinella; species Rhinella marina. Next base: position 807 of record ONZH01023881.1, on the reverse strand, counting down.
CATTTTTCGGAATGCAAATTAGGCTGTTCCCCACCAACTGACAATTCTGGGCAGTCCAAACTCTGACTGCCCTCTAAGAAATCCTCAGGGAGGCTGTCCTCTATAACCGCGGGATTATGCGGTGGGGTTCGGTGGCCTTTTATTTTATAAATTGCAGAATGGACACCACTAGGAGGGAGCACTGAAGCCCGAGAGATGGCACAAAATGACTGGCTTTGCTGTAGCGGAATGGTGGAGCAGGACGAGTCTGACCCCTTGCTACATATGTATACTGTATCAGCAGATGACACATCATCCGGCTGAGACTGAAATGAGCGTGCCATCCACTCCACTACCTCATCCACTTTCTCCTCCACTACAATTTTGCACGTTGGTGGGTTAGCCTGGTAGAACACCGGCCAACTATTACGAATTACAGAAGTAGAAGCTCTGGCTACAGGTCCTTTGGCACTGCTGCCCTGTGCCACATTCTCCCTCGAGCTCGAGGTGTGGCTGGAACTGGACCTCTTTTGTTTATCTATTCCAGACATTTTTCACTTCACTTTGTGGCCCTGCAGCTGGTCTTTGTCTTTTTCCCTGTCTCTATCCCTGTCTCTCTCTCCCTGCCTGATTAATTACTAGCCCTTCACTGGCCCTGCACTTGCCCTGCACTTGCCTTGCAGTATCCCTGATGTGTAATAGGGATTCCCAGAACAATTACACCCCAATTTCATATACACAGGTCTCAGTGTCTCAGAACTTCATACACAGTGCTTCTGCTCGTCTCAGCAGTCGCAGCAGAAGTGATTACTGGTACCGAGCCTGAGC
>ONZH01023880.1:0-65603 GCA_900303285.1 Rhinella marina | reverse complement strand
ATCTAGATTTCCAGATTTCTCATCTCTTGACATGCCTGCTCTTTGAATATTCTGCTTATACCTTTCACTGCCCCTCCTCCTCTTCTGCCTCTCTATGATATCCACTGCAGTCACCTCTCCTTGAGGGGCGCCCCTCTTTCAGAGCCTTGACTGCCTGATCCCATTGGAGAAGAGTGGATCCGTCCCTTCTCCAATCGGACACACACACCTTTTGTGTTGTCCCACTACCTACACGTGAATCCAATGATTCACGTACCGCTGGTTGCTCAACCACGCCAAACGTAACTAACGCAGCCCAGTTGCTCAAACCATGCACAGCATAACTAACTGGGCACAACCTGCTCACAAGATGCACAAAGCAAAGATACAGGTTGGCCTTACAGGATCCCTGTGACCTCATAGAGAGGTGGGCACCTTAAATACTACTAAATGCAAGCATTGAAATCTTTCTTGATATTCTAACTTCTCTTTTTCCCAGTTTCCTTAATTTCTATCACGGCATATTATAAACACAGGCAATCTCCGTCATCTCATCATACACCTAGGTTTCAGACACATTCCATTCATACTACCACAGACAAGGAGGTGTTCTTTTAAATCTCAAAGATTCCGAAAAGGACAATACTCGACAGTGGTCATGAAAAGTAGAAGGCACAAGTAAGAAAAATATCTTAACCTGTGTATTTGAGGTGCAGTTCCCAGTTGCCATAATGACCAAAGCTCTTTCACGATCTTCCCTTGTATTCTGATGATTTGTTCCCGGGTTTCGGCACCACAATGTTAATGTAATTTAGGATAAGTCCAAATTAGACTTAATACTCAGTTGTCTGTGGTGTTCAAATTATGTTAAATTTCCCCCTTTGTGGAGAGGGTGCGGCCGCAGCACAAGAAATGCACGTCCAGTCTCATTGCTGATCATGCAGATCTCTCCTGGTTACACCCAGCGAGCTAATTTTATTAGAAATACATGTTGGTGTAATCACGCACCCCTTTGTCATCAATTTTAATATGTCCAATCACAATCATACAAGTTTACATTGAACAACAAATCAAAAGTGTGATATTGGCAGCCAATTGGGATACACATTACTTCATCCATCTGGGAAATTCCATATGCGTATATTAACTTCTGCTAAGTTCCTGTTTTCCTACAGACATATCAAGTGATTATGAGTCATTTTTATTTTTAAGCATATGTGACATCTAATGGAGCTTAGAGATTATAAGATATAAGAGATATGTCTATAAGGAGATGGAGACCACCTAATAATGAATTATACAACCCTAGCACAATTGTGTTTACCCACTAACTAAATTTCTTTAACAATACGGATCGGAGCGAGTGTGCTGAACTGTGACACACAGAAAGGTTACACGCAGCTGAGTAAAATGGATTTGTATCACTGAGCTACAACAACTAAAAAACTTATTTTTTTTATATTTTGTTTTTTATATTTTTTTTTAAATTTTGTTTTTTTTGGGAACGTGACGTGCAGGAACTATCGTAGAACTGACTGACACCCTGTTAACGGTGGCTATTTAGACTGCGACCCAGACAAATGTCGCACAGAGAGTTTTCTGGATCAAGCTGTAGATGATATTGGTAGCAAATGACTTGGTTGTATTCTGTGACGTACAGAAATTGTCACCTGGACAGTATATACGGATCGGAGAGAGTGTGCTGAACTGTGACACACAGAAAGGTTACACGCAGCTGAGTAAAATGGATTTGTATCACTGAGCTAAAACAACTGAAAAACAATTTTTTTTTTAAATTTTGTTTTTTTGGGAACGTGATGTGCAGAAACTATCGTAGAACTGACTGACACCCTGTTAACGGTGGCTATTTAGACTGCGACCCAGACAAATGTCGCACAGAGAGTTTTCTGGATCAAGCTGTAAATGATATTGGTAGCAAATGACTTGGTTGTATTGTGTGACGTACAGAAAGTGTCACCTGGACAGTATATACGGATCGGAGCGAGTGTGCTGAACTGTGACACACAGAAAGGTTACACACAGCTGAGTAAAATGGATTTGTATCACTGAGCTAAAACAACTGAAAAACGAATTTTTTTTTAAATTTTGTTTTTTATATTTTTTTTAATTTAGTTTTTTTGGGAACGTGACGTGCAGGAACTATGGTAGAACTGACTGACACCCTGTTAACGGTGGCTATTTAGACTGCGACCCAGACAAATGTCGCACAGAGAGTTTTCTGGATCAAGCTGTAGATGTTATTGGTAGCAAATGACTTGGTTGTATTCTGTGACGTACAGAAAGTGTCACCTAGACAGTATATACGGATTGGAGCGAGTGCGCTGAACTGTGAAACACAGAAAGGTTACACGTAGCTGAGTAAAATGGATTTGTATCACTGAGCTAAAACAACTAAAAAACTTATTTTTTTTATATTTTGTTTTTTATATTTTTTTTTAAATTTTGTTTTTTTGGGAACGTGACGTGCAGGAACTATCGGAGACCTAACTCACACCCTGTTAACGGTGGCTATTTAGAATGCGACCCAGACAAATGTCGCACAGAGAGTTTTTGGGATCAAGCTGTAGATGTTATTGGTAGAAAATGACTTGGTTGTATTCTCTGACGTACAGAAAGCGTCACCTGGACAGTATATACGGATTGGAGCGAGTGTGCTGAACTGTGACACACAGAAAGGTTACACGCAGCTGAGTAAAATGGATTTGTATCACTGAGCTAAAACAACTGAAAAACTAATTTTTTTTTTAAATTTTGTTTTTTTGGGAACGTGACGTGCAGAAACTATCGTAGAACTGACTGACACCCTGTTAACAGTGGCTATTTAGACTGCGACCCAGACAAATGTCGCACAGAGAGTTTTCTGGATCAAGCTGTATACGTTATTGGTAGCAAATGACTTGGTTGTATTCTGTGACGTACAGAAAGTGTCACCTGGACAGTATATATGGATTGGAGTGAGTGTGCTGAACTGTGACACACAGAATGGTTCCACACTGCTGTGTGCAATGGATTTGTATCACTGAGATAGAAGAATAAAAAAAAACAGGGTTAGATATGGCGATAGCTGCACTACTAGTGCCAGCCAGCCAGCCAAGCCAGGAGACAAAAAAAAAATTTCTTCTAGCCCTTAGAAGGGCTGTTAGGTTCTTTGTGGGTGATTCCTGCCTAAGAGAGAACTAAATTCAGGCCCTAACACTGTCCCTGAAAGGCAGCAGCTCTATCCCTAACGACATCTATACGGCATCTGAGCACCGCGGGCAGTCACTAGTATATTCCAGGGTCACCTGATCAGGCTAGCCAACTCCTGCTATCGACATGTAAGGGCCCCACGTGATGCTGGGTGTACCGCAGAGTCTCCTGGCTTGTGATTGGCTGTGTTTATAGGTGCCAAAAAAGCACGATGCGGAAGTTGCCATTTCCTCGAGTATGGCGAGATACTCGTCCGAGCAGCGAGCACTTACGAGTACCCTAATACTCGAACGAGCACCAAGCTCGGACGAGTATGCTCGCTCATCTCTAGCTAGAATGCTTTGTGTTTTATGTAGTTTAATGTATGATTTATGTGTAATATTTCCGTTTTAAACCAAATGCATGTTCCTTTAAGACTGATGGATTCTGGGAACTGGTAAATTGTATATAAGTGCACTTGTATGTAGATGGAGGGATCTTCAATTCAGACTGGATGAGCTGACAGCTGGGGTGCTACTTGATCCTAAGGTAGCTGCAACTTAACCCCTTATTCTCCTCAACTTTGTTTTTGTTAATTTGTTTTGTTTTTGCTCAAAAATAAACGGCAAACGGTTTCTAACGGCAAATACTCCCACACCCCAACAAGGGGCAGGCTGGGGGGAAGGAGGGTGAGCTGGAGGAGCCAGAGGTCTACTCCCTTGGCTAAAGTGGGTAAACTGTGTGGAAGACTGGGTGGTGGATAAATTACTTGGACACATTATCCACTATCCACGTCATCACCTGTTTGCACTGTTGTGTTTTCAATAGTGGTGTACCACGTGACCTTGTAAGCTGCGAGATGAAGCTAGGGAGCAAAATTCTGCGGCGTTCCACTGCTCCCTCATCAGTAGGTACTGTGTCACCCTGCCCAGGACCACGGCCTCTGCCCCCCCCTACATCACTTGGACGCCCACGTCCTCGACCCTTAGCTCTTGGGTTCAACATTTTGGGTAATCACTAAACTGTCAAATTAATATCTGAGGCCACAAATGTATTCTCTAGACTGCGGATAGTGTACCACACACCACAGAATTTTTCACTGGACTGTATTAAATGTATCTGAGAGAAAAAACGTATTCTCTAGACTGCCGCTAGTATAATGCACACCACACAATTTTTCACTGCACTGTAGGATATATGAATGAGAGAAAAAATGTATATTTTCTAGACTCCGGCTAGTGTGCAGCACACGACAGAATTTTGCACTGCACTGTATAATGTATAACTGAGACGAAAAACGTATATTTTCTACACTCCGGCTAGTGTGCAGCAATTTTTCACTGCACTGTAGTATATATAAGTGAGAGAAAAAACGTAGTCTTTAGACGACGGCTATTGTACCGCAAATCACTCAATTTTTCACTACACTGTATGATATATAACTGAGAGAAAAAACGTATATTTTCTACACTCCGGCTACTGTGCAGCACACGACAGAATATTTCACTGCGCTGTAGGATATCTAATTGAGAGAAAAAACGTATACCCTAGACTGACGCTACTGTACAGCACACAACATAATTGTTCACTGGACTGTAGTATATATAACTGAGAGAAAAAACGTATTCCGAAGACTGCACTACAGATCCCAGCAAACCAAGGTACAGCAGCAGCAAAAATGAGTACTGAGAGGACTTTGGGCAATTTCTTTTGGGTCTGTGTGGACCACGTGCTGTCCCTTCTGCCACCAGTCGCTGTGCACAGCGTGCAGCCGAGATGGCTGTAGCTGCACTACAAGTCCCAGCCAGCAGCCGTGAGGAGGCCAAAAAAAAAGGTCGTTGTAGCCCTTAGAAGGAGTGTTGGGTTCTTTGTGGATGATTCCTGCCTAACCACATTCTAATTTCACGCCCTAACAGTGTGCAGCCAAGATGGCGGTCGCTGCACTACAAGTCCCAGCCAGCAGCCAGGAGGAGGCAAAAAAAAAAAAATGTCGTAGCCCTTAGAAGAAGCGTTGGGTTCTTTGTGGGCGATTCCTGCCTAACCAAAATCTAAATTCAGGTCCTAACCCTCTCCCTGACAGACAGCAACTCTATCCCTAATCTCATGCAGCAGCCAGGAGGAGACCAAAAAAAAGGTGCTTGTAGCCCTTAGAAGGGCTGTTGGGTTCTTTGTGGGTGATTCCTGCCTAACCAACATCTAAATTCAGGCCCTAACACTCTCCCTGACAGACAGCAGCTCTATCACTAATCTCATGCAGATGGCGTCTGATGTTCACCACCATTCCGTGTCATGGTAAAATTTTAAGTGCTTCACCTGCTACCTCAGTCTCACTTGGTCACTCTGGGTTCACCGCCATGCTGTGTCAGGGTAAATTTTTAGGTGGTACACCTGCTACCTCAATCTAACTTGGTCACTTGTTGGTGTCACCACCACGCTGTCACCACGCTGTGTCAGGCTTATGCCTGCGTCGTTGGGCAGGGTATAGGACAGCAGTGCCAGCATGGGCAGTGGTGTCACCCGCAAGCGGCGATGGACCTTCGTTGCACCTAGTTGGGTGCTTTCCTAACATGTGCCAGCGCATGTGCCTTGCCCATCTTGGTCTGGGTGAGCACGATTGCCTTGAGGGTCACCACCAGGCTGTTGCCTGAGAATTTGGGGTAATGGTGGGATTAGGCAGCCTCAGAGGCATCCATGCATGCTGCCCCTGCTGTTTCCTGTCCATTTCCGTGGTGTTTCCATCATTTTCTTAGGTTTCCAGGTTTTCACCCACCCTTCCCTTGGCAGAGCCTTGGTCCCCTGCAAAAAATGCTCGAGTCTCCCATTGACTTCAATGGGGTTCGTTATTCGAAATGAGCACCCGAGCATCGGGAGAAATTCGACTCGAATAATAAGCACCCGAGCATTTTAGTGCTCGCTCATCTCTACTGTTAACCCTTGCTGTGTTGCAAGAAATTTTTTTTAACATGAATAATCTACCAAAAAAGTGAAATTTTTAAATTTCACCTCCATTTTCCTTTAATACTTGTGGAATTAACTAACTTCAAGGGTTAACAAAGTTTGTAACATCAATGTTTTATAATTTGAGGGGTGTAGTTTCTAAAATGAGGTCATTTATGGGTGGTTTCCATTACGTAAGTCCCTCAAAATCACTTTATATTTGTTAAAAAGTGGTGCTTAAAAAAATGGTTTTGGAAATTTTGTTGAAAATTTGAAAAATGACTTCTAAGCCTTCTAACGTCTGAAAAAAGTAAAATGACATTTATAAAATGATGCCAACATAAAGTAGACATAAGGGGAATGTAAAATAATAACTATTTTTGGAGGTATTACTATGTATTTTGAAAGTAGAGAAATTGAAATTTGGAAATTTGCTAATTTTTCCAAATTTTTGGTAAATTTGGTATTTTATAAAAATGAAATATTTTGCCACAAATTTACTACTGTTGTGAAGCACAATATGTGACTAGAAAACAATCTGAAAATGGCTTGGATAAGTAAAAGCGTTCAAAAGTTATTACCACATAAAGTGACACATGTCAGATTAGCAAAAAATGGCCTGGGCAGGAAGGTGAAAACAGGCCCAGGGTTGAAGGGGTTAAGACCATTCTCCACCCCTCAGAGGGAAGAGCCTTCTCGACTGGAAACAAAGGAGCATTACATGGAGAATCTGGGCATGGAATAATTATTCCAGATGCCAACAGATCCTCAATAATTGGTCCAATACCTTTTTGAGACCACAAGGAGTCAGGGTATTCCTTGAGTGGCTCATTTTGTTCCTCTATCGGGACCAACAGCGGTCAACTTATTTTGGAGGATTGTCTGAAATGTGCACTAGGGACAGATATTGTAAGCCAATTTAAAGAGGCTCTGTCACTACCTCCTAACCTATGTATTAAAATACATAGGTGGGTAGTGGCCTCACAATGAATTCAAATCATACCTGTAATTGCCTTGTAGATGCAGCGGTTGATGTGTAATTTGAAGTTTAAAAAGTATGCAAATGAGCCTTCGGAGCACCGGAGGGCGGGCTTTTCCCTTCTGAGCACTGTATCTTCACCGCCTTCCCGGGTCCTAGGCACGCCCTCCAGTGTTTAGAAACTCCCCTATCCTTTATGATTGACAGTGGTAGATCGTTCGGTGCATCTGAACAATGTTCCAGGCATGCGCAGTAGCACTTGCAGTGCCAAACACTACAAGCGCTTGGATTCAACTGCGCACGCGCCGTCACTTCGCTGGGCTCGCTCCTGGCTCCTCTCAGCTGATAAGAAGCGTGCGCCGTCACTTCCGGGTTCGGCGAAGTGACGGTGTGTGCGCAGTTGAATCCAAGCGCTTGCAGTGTTCGGCACTGCAAGCGCTACTGCGCATGCCTGGGACATCGTTCAGATGCGCCGAACGGTCTAGCGCTGTCAATCATAAAGGATAGGGGAGTTTCTAGACACTGGAGGGCGTGCCTAGGACCCGGGAGGGCGGTGAAGATACAGTGCTCAGAAGGGAAAAGCCCGCCCTCCGGTGCTCCGAAGGCTCATTTGCATACTTTTTAAACTTCAAATTACACATCAACCGCTGCATCTACAAGGGAATTACAGGTATGATTTGAATTCATTGTGAGGCCACTACCCACCTATGTATTGTAATACATAGGTTAGGAGGTAGTGACAGAGCCTCTTTAATGGTTTTCATTAAGCCTCCAATTTTGGATTAAAATGTATGCCTTTAACAGGAGGCTCTCAAGATAAACTGTCCAAGCACTTCTCCACAAATTCTCCTACATCCCTCCAATCACTGTTTTTGCTCTTTGTTTCTGAGACCTGGAGACAAGTACCTCAAAAAGTTTTTTTCATAATTTCAGATAATTTACAACTCACTTCACAGATTACTTATTTATCCCAGTACAGTTTTACAGTTTTAAGAAATAACCTGGAAGATTATATATATATATATATATATATATATATTTATTTTTTTTTAAGGAATTTTTCCTCATACCTTTTTTCTGGGCGCTTAGCATTAACATGGTACAATGAAGTTCGTTTGGTTGGTGAAATTCAGCTGAGGGGCTTACCTTTTTTCGTGCTTCCTCCAGCAGTTCTTTTGTTACTGCAGAGGCCCCTTTTGTGACCAAATCTAAGCTGTAATAATATCTTGGCTCATTCATTCCCTGTACCACCATGGTCTCAGCCATGCACTTTGCTTGTACCCCTTTCTTAGTAAGGACAACTCCTATGCCTATGGCATGCATCATATCTTCTAAAAGATTACATGGACAGACTCTAGATAATACAATCTGACAATTGGCTACTTTCACACTAGCGGCAGCCCGGATCCGGCAGGTGAAGGGAGCTGCCAGATCCGGGCTGCCGTAGGGACATGTGTGGAGCCAGAACCGCGCTCCCGCCCCACACATGTCACACAGTACATACATACACACAGACACACACACATATACACAGACAAATACACATACATACTTCCATGCTCCTGGCAGGTCTCCATATCGCCGGAGGAGCAGGACGGCGCGCACAGATGACGATTCCCCACAGCGCCCTCTGCTGGGCGCCTGGTGGAATCGTCATCTGTGCGGGACGTCCTGTTCCTCCTGCGCTCTGGAGACCTGCCGGGGAGCGTGTAAGTATGTATGTGTATTTGTATGTGTATATGTCTGTGTACGTTTATGTCTATTCTGTATGTCTGTATGTGTGTATTGTGTGTATGTGTGCAGGTGACGGATCCGTCATGAACTCCATTGAAAGTCAATGGAGGACGGATCCGTTCACCATTGTGTCACACCAAACAGATCCGTCCCCATTGACTTTCATTGGGGGTCATGACAGATCCGTCTTGGTGCGGATGCCTGGGCTGGAGAGCAAACCGCAGCATGATGCGGTTTGCTCTCCGGTCTGAAGACGGAACGGAATGCTTTTAGGAGCGCTCCGTTGTCTTCAGTTCAGTTTTGTCCCCATTGACAATGAATGGGGACAAAACTGAAGCGTTTTATTCCGGTATTGAGCTCCTATGACGGAACTCAATACTGGAATTATAAAACGTTAGTGTGAAAGTAGCCTAAGTCTATTATGTCAACAAGTGCAGAAAGGGGTTCATTATGAGCATTGCCATTCGCTCCTTTGATAACTATGAAGGAGGCCGTCATTGCTAATGATGGTACATCATTAGGGTGAATCAATGTACAAATTACACCAGAATCAACCAAAAAAGTCACATTGAGGGCCTACCTGCAGACTTATTTCAGATAAATCAATCTTTTGGAGAAAAACATGAATGTCCGCTAAGTTTATCAGATCAGGAATTTCCTCAAGAGACTGTAGGGTTTTATCTTTACTCATAGGATTATCTTCTGATATTTGTCATGGTCAAAGAGCTGGGAGTCTAGTCTTTGTCTAGTAAATTCTCTAGCAAAATGTCCTACCTTACCACAATTCCACAACCTTTTTGATAAGTATCTCGGTCACTAGAGATGAGCAAATCTATTTGCCGCTTCGTAGATTCGTATCGAATCCACCATTTTCCTACTTCAAAGCGAATCCGGATGTATTCAGATTCGCTTTGTATTATTCGTAAATGTTCTTAAAATTTTGAACGCAATTGCTACGTACGCATTCTTCTTGCCTCCCCTGGCCCCCAGAAGCGGGAAAATGACGATACGCCCCTCTCAGAAGAGGGAAAAACCAGCCCGGCCCACCGGGAACTAACTATTTGCACGTATAGGGAGTGAAGACTCCTCCCTCATTACCCTGCCCTACTCTCCAGTTCAAGCTAGCAGTGAACAAGATACCACAGCATGGCGAAGCAACTGCGACCAAAGTGGAGAGAGATGGTGTTTGGTAGTGAGTACCCCGAAGCACCGGCCAATTCAGAGGGGATCACAGTGTCACTATTGGCCAAGAGAATCCCACCGGCTTCTGACTCGAAGCGTCCACTCCGCCGCTCAGGAGGAGAAGAACAATACCTTCCATACTGCAGAATCCCATTGTGCCTGCATCAGTGACGGCCCACGACCAGACCCTATGGGACTACAAGAATGCGGTGGAGGACTGCGTCATACAAGTACTGGACCATCCAAGGCCTGCAGACCCTACGCTGGAACGGCGCAAAGGAAAAGTCATCTGGTTTTCGGTGGAGAGGCAGTGGTTTCCTTGCAGACAACTAGAACGGGGAGGGCCGCAGGTCTGTTAAACGGCCTTACCTGCCCAAGCCCGTCACAGCCTATACGTGGGGGATCAGGTAGAATATACCCCCATGGCATCCCTGAAAGGCCCCTTTTGCTACAGAGGTAACATTATTGTCTAAGCCCCTGGTCCCTGCATCACCAGCAGAAGTTTGGCTGGAGGAACCAGCAGCCGCAGGACGCGTGTGCTGCCTACAAGAGACAGCATATGGCACCCTCCATTTCAGAACCCACAGAAACCGCAGCCACAATTGGAGCCTCTGATCCCTGGATTGCCGCCACCACCAGAGTCCTTTCACCTGGGTCAGCTGACTACCTCATCTTTCACTTTCCAGCCCATGGTGATCCAGTACCAGCTACCATAGAAAATGGCATCAGCAGCAGCCCAGGGAGCTGGCGGTTCTTCCTTGGGTGCAGCCTTGCCTGAACCGCTGCAGCCAGAAATCCTTACCTCTGCTGTCCTGGCAGGAGTATCCGGAAAGGTAAAGGCTCAAATGGCAGCAGCGCTCACCAGTGCGACCACCCGGTCAAGTCCAAATTCAAGCAGCAGAGGGCAGTGGAGCTCAACAATGGCAGCCAGCCTGGCCTACTGGAGGCAGGAGAGCCCTATTATGTCATTTAGCAGCGAGGAGGACTTCAGGTCCCTCATCTGAGGAACCCTTCTACAACTGGCTGTCTCTGTCTGGCTTACTTAAAGGACACCTCATGGTCTGGACCTATGGGAGCCACAACACGGACTGTACCTGACGGGTGAGAGCTAGTTGGCACTTAAATACTTTCAGCAACAAGGGGGTCACAGCACTCATCCAAATTAAGGCACTATCAGGGTGCACGTCTGTGAAAAGTGCCTGCTTCACCTCAGGATCACGCTTTAATTGTATATGCAAAGCAGACAGCACTCCAAGTGGAGTGCTGTCTGCTTTGTATATACAATTAAAGCTAGTTGGCACTTGTTTTTAATTTATCTTGTTTTTATTGCCTCATGTTTGACTCTCACCCAGATGGCCATGGCTTGTCAGGTCTCCCTCTTATCCCCCCCCCACTCTCCTAGAGAAGATTCCCAGTTGCACCTAAGCGCACCTATTTTCCTTTTCCCCCCTTTAGGTTATTTGGGAGCAAAAAGGGTTCTCTATTTGCTGCTATTTTATATTATCCATGTGGATTACACGTTACCTGTTTGGATTACAAAATTACCTCACGTGGATTACAAAATTTTGGACTATGTGTTCCAGTGTTTTATGCCAAGCAGCCAAGAAATGAGACTCAAACGTATATCTAAGCCTATTATGTTTGCAAATGTGAAATTGATTACACTAAAATGTCTGCCTAATTATGTCTTTGCAGTATTTTAGCAATAATGTTTTAACAGGTTCAGCAACGTTCAAGCACTTTAGCCCTTTGTGTGTATTCTTTTTCAGGTACTGCAATGTGTCCTATTATGCACTTATTGTATGGTGTTTTTGGTAAATTATGCACTTAGCCAGATACTTTTCTAGCTCATATGGACTGCCTCTGAGGACTGTACACCGCGGCCTAGCGTTGTGCGTATGACGCAATTGCGAGACAATAGTACGCTAAGGATTAGTTCACACTTTGTACGCTAATGCTTACGTATTCAGTTCAGAAGAGTACTTTTAGACTGTGTTCGTAATTTGTGCAAGAATGTTCGCAGAAAGATTATTTAACGCAACTTCGACTGAATAAATTCGTATTAAGAATGAATCTTGTTATAAATTTGTTGATTATTCGCCGAAGTGAATTTTTGAAGATTTGCTCATCTCTAGTACTGATTTTAATCATCATTTTATTATAATTAAACATAATCAATTAACATGATTATTAGTTTTATATAAAACCATATTATCTGGTATTTTCCTACCTAGTAATTTAATCATGATTAATAATTCATAGATATTTATCCTTTCTGTAATCATGTATTACGTATTTATTGGTTTTTAATCGTGCAAATTCATTTTGGAAGAAAAAAAAGCTCTACATCCTTATCCTGTTATTACACCCATGAATACATTGTTTTCATCTTCCAACAGGATTGCAGGGTGTTCTGCCTCCACTTCATCAACAGATGTTCTACTGGAGCAGACAGATTCTTCTTTTATAAAAGAAATAAAATAGAGGTAATTAGTTAATTACTTTATTTAGTGCACCAAAAAATGCAACAGTAAAAATAAGACAAACATCTCATTAATAAATTAAAAAACAAGCGTTCGTTTTTACATGTTTTCCCCTATTGTTTTCTCTGGTCAGTGGGGGATACCAGCTAGGATGGAGCGTACTCTCATTACAAAGTATGCTATAGTGGCTCAATAGGGAAGCTTGTAAAAAAAAAGTTTATAAAGTAAACATTTTTAGGCCAAAAACACCACCAGCAGATGTTTGCTAAAAGCAAATAGGGAATACGGAAATACAACAGTAGATGTTTTGTTGTGTTTTTTTTTCCGGCACTTTTGGTGCATTTTTTTGGTCCATGGCACTTATTTCAGACTTTTCCTATAGACTTCTTTATAGGGAAAGAAATGCCTAAAACATGGCAAAAATGTGGCTGCAAAAAGCCACCAAAAGAAAGCTTATTACTGACCTATTATTCTATCTTATGGTTAGTAAGGCGTGGGACATGAGGTGCCTATTGGTCTGTAGTGTCAGAGAAATCTCAAAGCAATGCAAAAGAATAGCAGCCCAAATACCACCAATGAGATTTTTAACACCTACTGGATTTCCGCATTACATTTCTCATAGGCTTAGAGGGTTTTTCTGGTATTTAACCCTAGAATGCATGACCATAAAAATCTACACTTTTACATACCTGGGGCCTTTTAGGCCCGTATGCAAATAACATGGAATAACTCAAATAAAAATACTTTTCAAAGTTTATTTGAAAAATGCAAAGTAAGGATGAATTCCCACTAGCGCTGGTGTCTGCCAGGAGGGGATCTGTAATGGATCTGACCTCCTGGTGACCCCAGGAATCTGGGCATTCTGGCATCCTTAACTGGAGTTACCAAGAGATCAGATCCATTACGGATCACCTCCTGGCAGACACCAGCGCTAGTGAGAATGCATCCTAAGATGTGAATAATTCAAAACATTATGTGCAAAAAACAACAATAAAGTAACTGAACGGGCTTAAAACGCCCAATATACTCATTCGATATAACTCTTTATAATAACGTTTTTTTGTCTAAAAGTTTTTTTTTATAAAAGTGGCAGTAAACATGCTGCAGGAATATCTCTTTTCAAAGTTTCCTTTTCGAATTTACTAATGACCGCAACATCTTTCACACGTTATCTGTTCGGAAGAATGATCCTTGCAGACATTTTGTCCACAAAAGTCCTGGATGTAGACTGTGCCATTGTAACCTTAGAAGTCAGTAAACTAAAATGAAAAAAAAAATGATTACAATCAGGGTTGTACACTCTTTGTTAGTGTCTGTGCTAAGGGTAAAGTGCAGCCCCCTCCTCTCACCTTCAGCAGGTCACCACTTTCTTTTAGGTGAAGTAGAAACCTTTGGATTTTTGGAGCTCAGAGTTTCTTTTTCAAGAAACAAGAAAGCTGACTCCTTCCTCCAAAGTCTCTTCAGCAAGTAGCACACAATGAACAGTGTTCAGGAACTATGATGATGTCAGAGACGCATGACCTTGTGAGGGAGCCTCCTTCCCAAGATCACATGACCATGTAGTCAGGCAGAATCCACACTCTGCACAGCAACAGCAGAGTCATAAATACTGAGTCAAAGTTTTCCCCAGCAACAGTAAAGACAAAAAGACTTAGGATCACATGTAAACCTAGTACGGGCCTAAAAGGCCCCAGGTATGTGAATATGGGGTATTCACAAAAAGAGTTATTATACCGAAATGCCTGTAACATAAAAATATATGAACAACTGGAAATGACTAACAACTATATACCTGAGGAATACTTAGAGTTTCAGAATTCTAAATAAAGTAATCTTGCAGTAAAAAGAATTAACAGAGCGGGACTGCGAGGCCCCAGGTATGCATTCTAGGGTTAAGTTTTTTCATTAAGTGCTCACAGCCTGCGCTCTGAAACAGAAGATTCATACTTACCTGCTCCACACTCCAGACCTCTGCGCTGTCTTCATCTTACAGGCCCTGCACTATCTTCCGGTTTTGCATGGACATGGTCACGTGCACTGCTCCAGCCAGTGACTGGCTTCAGTGCTGATGTGGCCACAAGCAGCATGTCACCGTTAAAGCCAGTCATTGGCTGATGTGGTATATGAGACTATACCCATGCTCCACCAGATGTAAACAGTGCCAGGACCGGAAGATGGAGACCGCAGGGTAAACATGGAGAACCAGAGCAGCGTTGAGCAGATAAGTACGAGTCTTCTATTTCAAGCGGCAGGCTGTGGGCAGACTGAAGTTTTGTATAGCTCGTCTTACAAATATTCATTTTGGTGCATAGTGTCCCCATTACTGATCATTTATCATGTTCTAACCAGCCACATACGCCAGTCACAGTGTTACAATCATGCTAGCTGACAAACCTTTTAACTGTGAGAGTCCATCATTTTTATTTATTTTTTCTTCACAGGCGCCTTGACTGTGCCATTCAGTCCATTTAACTGTGTTAATTCTGTTAATGATGAAAAGACATAAACCACAGTGAGCACATACTATACCTATAACATGAAACAAGTGGGCAGGTGCATGTTGCTGAAAAAGCAGCAGCAAACATACAAAGCAACAGGCCTCTGCAAACACTAAATACATGGATTATAAATGTTACTAATATATACACATAATTCACTATATAAAGGAATATAAGGTTTTAGAAAACATACTTAGATTAAAATCATTTGTGCCCGTCCATTACAATTCTGTGAATAATTTTATATATACAACACTGAAGATCTGACACTTTGATACAATGTAAAATAGTCAGTGTATAGCTTGTATAACAGTGTAAATTTGGTGTGCCCTCAAAATAACTCCACACACCAGCAATAATGTCTAAACCGCTGGCAACAAAAGTGAGTACACCCCTAAGTGAAAATGGCCACATTATGCCCAAAATGTCAATATTTTTTGTGACCACCATTATTTTCCAGCACTGCTTTAACTCTATTGGGCATTGAGCGCACCAGAGCTTCACAGGTTGCCACTGGAATCCTCTTCCACTCCTCTATGATGACATCGCAGAGCTGATTGATGTTAGAGACCTTACGCTTCTCCACCTTCCGTTTGAGGATTCCCCACAGATGCTCAATAGGGTTTAGGTCTGGAGACATGGTTGGCCAGTCCAACACCTTTACCCTCAGTTTCTTTAGCAAGGCAGTGGTTGTCTTAGAGAGGTGTTTGGGGTTGTTATTATGTTGTAATACTGCCCTGCGGCTCCCCACAGTCGGTAACAATCAAGTAGCCCCAAACCATGACACTCCCACCACCAAGATTGACTGTAGGCAAGACACACTTGTCTTTGTACTCCTTACCTGGTTACTACCACACACTTTGATCGTCATCTGAACCAAATAAGTTTATCTTGGTCTCATCAGATCACAGGACAAGGTTCCAGTAAACCATGTCCTTTAATATGCTTGTCCTCAGCAAACTGTTTGCGGGCCTTCTTGTACATCATCTTCAGAAGAGGCTTCCTTCTGGGACAACAGCCATAAAGACCAATTTGATGCATTATACAGTGTATGGTCTGAGCACTGACAGGCTGAATCCTCACCCCTTAAAGGTGCAGGCCAGCACCTCCAAGGCGTAGAGCGCCAGTTGTGCCACGGAGGAAGGAGGGAGGATCAGGGTGAGGATGCGGTTGCCCAGACTCTTGGCTACTGAGACTGGACTTTGTGGAAGAAAGGGTGGTGTTTAACCGACTGGAAGCATTATCCTAGCGATATGCCCCCATTGTCCTATAGGTGCGGGTCCCACCGCTGGGACCCACACCTATATTGAGAACAGGGCCCCGAAAGTGAAGGAGGGTGCACCGCCCATGCGTGGCCAGGGCGCAGCCACCCTCCATTCATTTGTATGGGGCCGCCAGCTCCCATTCATTTCTATGGAGCCGACGTCGGCCCCATACAAATGAATGGAAGGCAGCCACGCATGGGCGGTGCGCCCTCCTTCACTTTCGGGGCCCCGTTCTCGATATAGGTGTGGGTCCCAGCAAGGGACCTGCACCTATAGGACAATGGGGGCATATCCTAGCGATAAGCCCCCATTGTCCAAGATGGGAATAACCCTTTAACCCCCTAACCTCTGCAGCAATGCTGGCAGCACTGATGCAACCTCTGGATATGATGCTGAACACGTGCACTCGACATCCCTGGTCGATAATGATGAAGCCTGTTCTGAGTGCAACCTGACTTGTTAAACCGCTCTATGGTCTTGGCCACCGTGCTCAGTTTCATGGTGTTGGCAATCTTCTCATAGCCTAGGCCATCTTTATGTAGAGCAACAATTCTTTTTCAGATCTTCAGCGAGTTCTTTGCCATGAGGTGCCATGTTGAACTTCCAGTGACTAGTATGAGAGAGTGTGAGAGCAATAACACCAAATTTAACACACCTGAGACTTTGGAACACTAACGAGACACATGACCGGGGAGGGAAAATGGCTAATTGGGCACAATTTAGCCATTTTCACTTAGGGGTGTGCTCACTTTTGTTGCCAGCGGTTTAGACATTAATGGCTGTGTGTTGTTATTTTGAGGGCACACCAATAGTGATGATCGAGCACCCCAATGTTCGGGTGCTCTGGCCGAACACTAGGTGGTGCTCGAGTGCTCGGCCGAGCACTCGAGTATAATGGAAGTCAATGGGAGAAGACCAGGCACCCCCTGCTCTGCAGAGGGGAGGGTGTCTGGTTCATAGGGAAATGTCAGAAAATGAAAACACCACTGAAATGGTTAGGGAACAGCATAGGGAGGATGTCTGGATGCATCTTGGACACCAAAGTCGCTGCTATTAACGATGATGTCCGACTATTACGCCACTTTTACAGAATGACAAAAATACCTCCTTCAAAACCCAAGATAACCTCGATTTTACAGGAAATATTGTTAGGAAACATAGATTTACTTGTACGTTAAAAGCAAGTGCGGCCAAAAATTACATGAATGAGGCACTCCCATACAACCGGTATATCATATAAAGGAGGGCCTCATTCACATTGTGGTATAATTGTGGGACTCAGACACTCATAAAGCCTATGCACTAAGGGAAAGGGCTGCCAAAAATTACAAGGAACAGGCAATTCAATACCCCCTTTATTACACAAAGGAGTGCATCAGACACACCCTTGAAAAATTATGATTGATGGCCTGCTGCTGACACACAAAAACAATAGTGCTGCTGCTGAGCTGACCGTGTTAAAAATTATGGGTGACATGCTGCTGCTGAGTTGACCATCTTAAAAATTAAGGTTGACACACTGCTGCTCATCAAACTGTCCCAAATTTAAGGTTGACGCGCTGCTGCCCATCAAGCTGTCCCAAATTTAAGGTTGACACGCTGCTGCCCATCAAACTATCCCAAATTTAAGGTTGACACGCTGCTGCCAAGCAGAACATCCAAAAAATGTACGGGTGACACACTGCTGCTCATCAAACTGTCCCAAATTTAAAGTTGACACGCTGCTGCCCATCAAACTGCTCGAAATTTAAGGTTGACACGCTGCTGCCCATCAAACTGTCCCAAATCTAAGGTTGACATGCTGCTGCCGAGATGACGGTAAAAAAAATGATGTGTGACACACTGCTGCTCATTAAACTGTCCCAAATTTAAGGTTGACACGCTGCTGCCAAGAAGAACGTCCCAAAAATTTACAGGTGACACACTGCTGCTCATCAAACTGTCCCAAATTTAAGGTTCACATGCTGCTGCCGAGCTGACCGTAACAAAAAATTTAAGGGTGACATGCCGCTTAGCTGACCGTCTAAAACAATATGTGTGACATGTAGCAGCGTGTAAAACATTATGGTTGAGGGCCTGCTGGTGAGCTGACTGGCTAAAAATTATGGTGCAGGCCCAGCTGGTGAGCTGACCGGCTAAAAAATTAGGGTGCAGGCCCAGCTGGTGAGCTGCCCGGCTAAAAAATTATGGTGCAGGCCCAGCTGGTGGACTTCGAAGGGCAGCCTAATAAGCAGTTTCATATGATGGAGGAAGAGGAGGAAGAGGACGAGAAGAGGAAGGGGTACATGATAATACAGTGTATTCAATACACCCTAAAAGCCAGATTTAAGGTTCCTTCATGTTAAGCCGCTTTCCTCTGGTGGAGTAGAGAAGTCAGGGGCAATCCAGGCCTTGTTCATTTTGATAAGCGTCAACCTGTCAGCATTGTTAGTTGACAGGCAGATGTGCTTATCAGTAATTATGCCCCCAGCAGCACTAAATACCCGCTCAGACAAAACGCTGGCGGCAGGGCAGGCCAGCACCTCCAAGGCGTAGAGCGCCAGTTTGTGCCATGGAGGAAGGAGGGAGGATCAGGGTGAGGATGCGGTTGCCCAGACTCTTGGCTACTGAGACTGGACTTTGCGGAAGAGAGGGTGGTGCTTAACCGACTGGAAGCATTATCAGCTGAAATCCAACCCACTACCTGCTCGCACTGGTGTGGCGACAAGAGTTGTGTCTTGCGCCGCCCTGCAAACTGTGACATGAATCTAGGAATTGTGGATGGCTTTGTCTCTTGGGCTCTGCCAGCAGGCACAGTTTCACCGTGCCCTTAGCCTTTACCTCTGCGTTCACCATCATATGCAACTTGGTCACAGCTACAGTAGTGCAGATTTTTATTAACTGTATGATCAGAAAAATTTAAACGCATGTCCAATATTCTGAATGCGCAAACGTTATAGAGCGACCGCAAATGAGAAACTGCGGCCTAAATTAACGGTATTAAATGTGACAACGGATTTCAGCTACATAGACTTTTGAACAGTTGTAATACGCTGTGCACCTAGCATTACTGACAGGGCACACTTGGGGTTTTTTTGCCATCCAAAAAAAAAAAAAAAGCAGACGTATTTCACAATGGACTTTGGTCTTTTTGTAACAGAAACAATCTTTCTACCTACTCAAATCCTATCCCTATAGTTTAATTTCCTCCTTGGGCAAATTAAACTGCAGACGCAAATGAGAAACTGTGGCCTAAATTATCGGTATTAAACGTAACAACGGATGTCAGCTACATAGACTTTTGAACGGTTGTAATACGCTGTGCACCTAGCGTTACTGACAGGGCACACTTGTTTTTTTTTTTGCCACCCAAAAAAAAAAAAGCAGACATATTTCACAATGGACTTTTGTGTCTTTTGAACAATGATACTAACCCTGCCTATAGAAATTCTATCCCTACACAAGTCCCTCCTTGCGCAAATGTTATACAGCAAGACGCAAAAGAAGTACTGCGGGTTTAACAGCAGAAATTATAGCAAAGTATGTCAGGTATATAGTATACAAAGAGTATCCAACAGCATGCAGCAGCAGCACATGTGGTATTAATGGCAGGCCACCTAGTGCTATTTTCACCACCTTTATACACCCCAAAAATAATAAAATATTGCTTTGTGCCAGATATAATAGCCCTTAAAAGGGCTTTTGGGTCTTTTTTGAGCGATTTCTATCCCTGCCTAGCATGCTTCTCTCCCTACAGTGTATGTCCCTCCTTGCTGCAGCAGCGCATGTGTAGTGTCCCACTAAAGTGTGTACAAGGGGACACTCCAAAATGTTTAAATAGTCATGTCATATCTTATATATAATGCCATTTTATTGTTATGTATTTGTGAATTAATGCGAATGTGTCGTGAAACCTCTATGGCTGAGTACTGCAATATTATTTTCCACCACTAGATGGTGGCATTCTGCCTTTTATATAAGGCCCAGTAACAGTAAGTTAGAGTAAGAGAACAGATCAGTGTGAGGAGAGACAAGGAGAAAGGAGGAGGTGTAAGGAGTTAGTTAAGAGGAACCAAGTATGGTGCAGGAGGAAGAAAAGTGGAGATCCTTTCCTAAAGGAAAAGGCTGTCATTATCCCTGACACTGGCCATGTCAGGACAGCAAGTGACAATTAACAACTAAACTACACTTTGGATCCCTCCGGGAGGTGCAGCCATCAGCTATATATATATTTCAGGAACCTGCTGGTGCAGACATGTCATTCCTGCCCCACAGAGTATCCTTCTAAAAGAAAGGTCTTATGAAAGTGACCTTAATATAATATTGTCCAGAACCAGGGCTAGTTATAGAAAATCCCACTAGGAGTGAAAGTAACAGGATTTAAAAAGACAGTGCCTAACTAACTACCTATTATAACCACCTACCAGCCAAAGAGGACATCTTATCTATAACCAATTGTAACATCATTTATTGTGACTATATGAACTCAAGGCAAAAGTAAAGATACCTCTTGTTTGATTAGCAACTGTCTCCTCATCATTGCAAATGGTGTGTCTACCTTTAAAAAGACACTGGCGTCACGAAGCACCAGGGCCCAGCCGTCCGACACAGTCAAAATTAACATCCAGGGCACCTCAACTGACCATCCTGGAGCCCTGTGTACGGAGCGTGCCCCGAGGGAAGTCGTGTCCACCCTCCACACAACTGCACACTGGCCCAGGGAAGATTCAACTAACCGTGAGTAAAACCACCGGCTACACCGTGTTCACTGTGACAAATTCCCTAAACTCACGCACCTCCCTGTGGCCGGTGGCTGGACATGTTGAGTTAATGGCAGGCCACCTAGAGCTATTTTCACCACCTTTAAACACCCCAAAAATAATAAAATACTGCTTTGTGCCAGATATAATAGCCCTTAAAAGGGCTTTTGGGTCTTTTTTGAGCAATTTCTATCCCTAGCGTGCTTCTCTCCCTACACTGTCTGGCCCTGCTTGCAGCAGCTGTCCCTGGCTCGGTATGAGCTGGTCACATGTCACCGGGTGTTTTATAGCACCCGATGATGCGTTCCCGGCCATCCAATCAGTGCAATGCCAGTAGCTAAGATGGCTACTGGCATTACACTGAATGCCATCCCTCCACGCACGCTAATTGGCTAATTAGTATGCGGGGAGGTGACTCGAGCATCGCGCTCGAGCCCACAAGGTATTCGGCCGAATACCACATTGTCCTGAGCACCGCCATGTTCGGCCAAATAGTGTATTCGGCCGAACATGTTCGCTCATCACTACACACCAAATTTACACTGTTATACAAGCTGTTCACTTGGCTATTTTACATTGTATCAAAGTGTCATATCTTCATTGTTGTCCCAGGAAAAGATAAATTCAATTATTTACAAAAATGTCAGGGGTGTACTCACTTCTGTGAGGTTCTCTCTCTGTCTCTCTCTCTATCTATATCTATATATAAAATTAGTTTGGTCCATATATATTTGGACAGAGACATTTTCTATTTTTTGTTCTGTACATTACCACAATGGATTTTGAACAAAACAGTTCAGATGCAGTTGAAGTTCAGACTTTCAGAACAAAATGATTGCATAAAAATGTGAGGAACTAAAACATTTTTTAAACTCAATCACTTCATTTCAGTGACTGAAAAGTAATTGGGCAAATTAAATAATTGTAAATAAAATGGTAATTTCGAATATTTGGTTGAAAACACTTTGTTGGCAATAACTGCCTGAAGTCTTGAACTCATGGACATCACCAGATGCTATGCTTCCTCCTTTTTAATGCTCTGCCAGGCCTTTACTGCAGGGGTTTTCAGTTGCTGTTTGTTTGTGAGCCTTTCTGTATGAGGAACAAGTGAAATGCTCTACTGGGTTTAGATCAGGTGACTGACTTGGCCTTTCAAGAATATTCCACTTCTTTGCTTTAATAAACTCCTGGGTTGCTTTGGCTTTATGTTTTGGGTCATCGTCCATCTGTATTAGGAAACACCGACCATTCAGTTTGGCTGCATTTGAGCACACGGTACGGTATGTCTCTGAAGACCCCAGAATTCATCCGGCTGCTTCTGTCCTGTGTCACATCAATAAATACTAGGGACCCAGTGCCACTGGCAGCCATGAATGCCCAAGCCATCACACTGCCCTACCGTGATTTACAGATGATGTGGTATGCTTGGATCATGAGCTGTACCATGCCTTCAGCATACTTTTTTCTTTCCATCATTCTGGTAGAGGTTTCATCTGTCCAAAGAATGCTCAAAGAATATTCTTCCAGAAGTGTGCTGGTTTTTTAAGATGTTTTATTAGCAAAGTCCAATCTAGCCTTCTTATTCTTGAGGCTTATCAGTGGTTTGCACCGTGCAGTGAACCCTCTGTACTTACAGTGCCTTGCAAAAGTATTCGGCCCCCTGGAACTTTTCAACCTTTTGCCACATTTCAGGCTTCAAACAAAAAGATATAACATTTTACATTTTTGGTGAAGAATCAACAACAAGTGGGTCACAATTGTGAAGTGGAACAAAATGTATTGGATCATTTACACTTTTTTTGTAATAATAAAACTGAAAAGTTGGGCGTGCAAAATTATTCGGCCCATTTACTTTCAGTTCAGAAAACTCACTACAGAAGTTCATTGAGGATCTCTGAATGATCCAATGTTGTCCTAAATGACTGATGAAGATCAAAAGAATTCACCTGTGTGTAATCAAGTCTCCGTATAAATGCACCTGCTCTGTGATAGTCTCAGGGTTCTGCATCACGAAGACCAAGGAACACACCAGGCAGGTCCGTGATACTGTTGTGGAGAAGTTTAAAGCCGGATTTGGATACCAAAAGATTTCCCAAGCTTTAAACATCCCAAGGAGCACTGTGCAAGCGATCATATTGAAATGGAAGGAGCATCAGACCACTGCAAATCTACCAAGACCCGGCCGCCCCTCTAATCTTCCATCTCAAACAAGGAGAAGACTGATCAGAGATGCAGCCAAGAGGCCCATGATCACTCTGGATGAACTGCAGAGATCTACAACTGAGGTGGGAGAGTCTGTCCATAGGACAACAATCAGTCGAAGACTTCACAAATCTGGCCTTTATGGAAGAGTGGCAAGAAGAAAGCCATTTCTCAAAGATATCCATAAAAAGTCTTGTTTACAGTTTGCCACAAGCCACCTGGGAGACACACCAAACATGTGGAAGAAGGTGCTCTGGTCAGATGAAACCAAAATCGAACTTTTTGAAAACAATGCAAAACGATATGTTTGGCGTAAAAGCAACACAGCTCATCACCCTGAGCACACCATCCCCACTGTCAGACAAGGTGGTGGCAGCATCATGGTTTGGGCCTGCTTTTCATCAGCAGGGACAGGGAAGATGGTTAAAATTGATGGGAAGATGGATGGAGCCAAATACAGGACCATTCTGGATGAAAACCTGTTGGAGTCTGCAAAAGACCTGAGACTAGGACGGAGATTTATCTTCCAACAAGACAATGATCCAAAACATAAAGCAAAATCTACAATGGAATGGTTCAAAAATAAAACGTATAAGGGTCTTAAAATGGCCAAGTCAAAGTCCAGACCTGAATCAAATTGAGAATATGTGGAAAGAGCTGAAAACTGCTGTTCACAAACGCTCTCCATCCAACCTCAAAGAGCTCGAGCTGTTTTGCAAGGAAGAATGGGCAAGAATTTCAGTCTCTAGATGTGCAAAACTGATAGAGAGATACCCC
Source organism: Rhinella marina (assembly GCA_900303285.1). Classification (NCBI taxonomy): domain Eukaryota; kingdom Metazoa; phylum Chordata; class Amphibia; order Anura; family Bufonidae; genus Rhinella; species Rhinella marina. The sequence goes on along the minus strand of ONZH01023880.1, from coordinate 41,639 downwards.
AAGCGACTTGCAGCTGTAATCGCAGCAAAAGGTGGCGCAGCAAAGTATTAATGCAAGGAGGCCGAATAATTTTGCTCGCCCCACTTTTCAGTTTTATTATTACAAAAAAGTTTAAATGATCCAATAAATTTCGTTCCACTTCACAATTGTGACCCATTTGTTGTTGATTCTTCACCAAAAATTTAAAATGTTATATCTTTTTGATTGAAGCCTGAAATGTGGCTAAAGGTTGAAAAGTTTCAGGGGGCCAAATACTTTCGCAAGGCACTGTACTTTCATGCAATCTTCTCTTTATGGTAGATTTGGATATTGATACGCCTCATATCCTGGAGAGTGTTGTTCACTTGGTTGGCTGTTGTGAAGGGGATTCTCTTCACCATGGTAATTATTCTGTGATCATCCACCACTGTTGTCTTCCATGGGCATCTAGGTCTTTTTGCATTCTGAGGTCACCAGTGCTTTTTCTTTCTCAGAATGTACCAAACTGTACATTTTGCCACTCCTAATAGTGTAGCAATTTCTCGGATTTTTTTTTTCTGTTTGCTCAGATGAAGGATGGCTTGTTTCACCTGCATGGAGAACTCATTTGACTGCATGTTTACTTCTCAGCAAAATCTTCAAAATGCAAGCACCACACCTCAAATCAACTCCAGGCCTTTTATGTGCTTAATTGAGAATGAAATCATGAAGGAATTGCCCACACCGGCCTATGAAACAGCCTTTGAGTCAACTGTCCAATTACTTTTGGTCCCTTTAAAAACAGGGTGCCACATGTAAAGGAGCTGAAACTCCTAAACCCTTCATCCAATTTTAATGTGGATACCCTCAAATTACCTGTTTTAGTAAAAATATATAGCACTGTAAATCTGATGGGCAGCAATATATAACTAAGCTAAGCAAGGTTTAGGCAAACAAATATTTCCTTATATTCCTCTGCCCCTTCCCCCGCTCTGCAAAGGGAGTGAATAAGACTGCCCTGAGTGACATGTCTGCCTGCTGGGATACTTAGCAGCATGGTGTATGTGTAGGACTACAAGTCCCAGCTATACAATGACATTGATGTTACACACAGGATCTTCCCCTACCTGTTCTTGTGCAATGCTCTGGAGAACTGCTTCACTCTGTGGCTCATGTGCCCATCATATGTCTCCTCACTGCCTGCAGCTACTTGGTAAAGCCTTCAGCCCTGAGTCTGTGCTGCTGAAGGGGATAAAGTTTTTCCTGAAGAATCCAGGGAGAGGGAGACACAGGGCAGAAGGCAGTGCAGAGGGGCGTGGGTGTACAGACACATATCTGTTCTCTCAGGCTTGTGCACAAAACCTCATCAAAACAGGGAGAGAAGCTGACATCACAGGTCATGTGACCCTCAGTGAGATCTGAAAAAGCAGCCACTGCATATGCAGTAAGTGCATGGTAAAGCCTTTACATTTGATTAGTTAGAAACATACAAAGAACAAAAAAATAACTAGGACAACCCCTTTAATAACACCTGGCAGTGATTACTTGGAGGTGGATCTGCCGGAGTTATGAAGAAGCGCCAACCTCTCTATAACTTCGGCGGATCCTCCGCCACTTCTAAATGTAAGGGAGTCCTAGCTGTATTTCATTTAGACCATTTTCTAAGCCTACAATAGACTTAGAAAATGGTAAATGAGATGGGCTGCCTGTCCCCTCTCCACCCACACCACTGCCCCTGAGCAGGGAGACATTGTGGATTGTGGTGCACTGCAATCTGTGCCAGAAATATGTCTAATTTAGGTATATTTCTGTTTGCTAAATAATCCCCATAGTTTTTTAATCATTACATGGTAAAACCCTTTAACCTTATAACCGTATTTTAAAATTATATTACCGTACCTCTCTTTCTATTACCTTAAATATAATTTAGTATTTGCAAATAATTTCAACTCCTCTCCAATCTTCAACATGTCTCTAATATAAGGTGGCATTCTTGTGTCAAATCTCAATATTGTTCTTGCTCTCTGGAAAAAGAGAAAATGACAATGACTGCTTAGACCCAGAAATGTACTGCCACCTCCCAAACACAGCCATTCTCAAGCTCAGATGTGACAGAGACTAGACTGAAGAATAACTTGCTCAGCCCCATAGGTTCTGGAGAATTTAAAGACTGGTGTAATGTAACACCCCAGAGTGATGTTACCACTCCTACGTCCCACTACTATCCATGTCTGCTAACCTAACTGTCATCTATGCATTTTATTCCAGGTCCTCCACCAAATGTGCATTCCTAATAAAGTTTGTAACTGTTAAATATATAATGTATCTGGTTCATCATCATGTGGCAGTAAACAAGGCAGAGCTGTAGTTACAGTGCCTTGCAAAAGTATTCGGCCCCCTGGAACTTTTCAACCTTTAGCCACATTTCAGTCTTCAAACAAAAAGATATAACATTTTACATTTTTGGTGAAGAATCAACAGCAAGTGGGTCACAATTGTGAAGTGGAACGAAATCTATTGGATCATTTAAACTTTTTTTGTAATAATAAAACTGAAAAGTGGGGCGTGCAAAATTATTCGGCTCATTTACTTTCAGTTCAGAAAACTCACTCCAGAAGTTCATTGAGGATCTCTGAATGATCCAATGTTGTCCTAAATGACTGATGAAGATAAATAGAATCCGCCTGTGTGTAATCAAGTCTCCGTATAAATGCACCTGCTCTGTGATAGTCTCAGGGTTCTGTTTAAAGCACAGAGAGCATCATGAAGACCAAGGAACACACCAGGCAGGTCCGTGATACTGTTGTGGAGAAGTTTAAAGCCGGATTTGGATACCAAAAGATTTTCCAAGCTTTAAACATCCTAAGGAGCACTGTTCAAGCGATCATATTGAAATGGAAGGAGTATCAGACCACTGCAAATCTACCAAGACCCGGCCGTCCCTCTAAACTTCCATCTCAAACAAGGAGAAGACTGATCAGAGATGCAGCCAAGAGGCCCATGATCACTCTGGATGAACTGCAGAGATCTACAACTGAGGTGGGAGAGTCTGTCCATAGGACAACAATCAGTCGAAGACTTCACAAATCTGGCCTTTATGGAAGAGTGGCAAGAAGAAAGCCATTTCTCAAAGATATCCATAAAAAGTCTTGTTTACAGTTTGCCACAAGCCACCTGGGAGACACACCAAACATGTGGAAGAAGGTGCTCTGGTCAGATAAAACCAAAATCGAACTTTTTGGAAACAATGCAAAACGATATATTTGGCGTAAAAGCAACACAGCTCATCACCCTGAGCACACCATCCCCACTGTCAAACAAGGTGGTGGCAGCATCATGGTTTGGGCCTGCTTTTCATCAGCAGGGACAGGGAAGATGGTTAAAATTGATGGGAAGATGGATAGAGCCAAATACAGGACCATTCTGGATGAAAACCTGTTGAAGTCTGCAAAAGACCTGAGACTAGGACGGATATTTATCTTCCAACAAGACAATGATCCCAAACATAAAGAAAATTCTATAATGGAATGGTTCGAAAATAAACGTATCCAGGTCTTAGAATGGCAAAGTCCAGACCTGAATCCAATTGAGAATATGTGGAAAGAGCTGAAAACTGCTCTTCACAAACACTCTTGATGCAACCTCAAAGAGCTTGAGCTGTTTTGCAAGGAAGAATGGGCAAGAATTTCAGTCTCTAGATCTGCAAAACTGATAGAGACATACCCCAAGCGACTTGCAGCTGTAATCGCAGCAAAAGGCGCAACAAAGTATTAATGCAAGGGGGACGAATAATTTTGCACGCCCCACTTTTCAGTTTTATTATTACAAAAAAAGTTTAAATGATCCAATAAATTTCGTTCCACTTCACAATTGTGACCCACTTGTTGATTCTTCACCAAAAATGTAAAATGTTATATCTTTTTGTTTGAAGCCTGAAATGTGGCTAAAGGTTGAAAAGTTACAGGGGGCCGAATACTTTCGCAAGGCACTGTACTTAGAATGGAGCTTTCTGGAGAGGAGTGGGCTTGCCCCATTTCCTGCAGTAAGAGTGGGGAAGTTAGAACCAGTTAGTTCTAACTTACCCCCTGCTAGAGGAAAGCCTAGCTTACCACCTGCTAGGGGAGGGTGTGCAGGGCACGTCTCTGCCAGACGTGTCCCTGCCAGCCAGAGCACCTTCAGCTCTGCTGGCCAGCGAGGGGGAGTTCCATAGCCTCAGTAGCCAGGAGGATAATTCCCTGGCAACAACTTAAGACCGACCAAGGAGAGGATTGCATCATCCAAGAGTAAAGCAAAGGCGCCAAGTCAAATACAGCAGTGAGCAACAGTGATAGAGCAGAAGTGTTTGCCTGCCAGTTAATATGCTAAAACCTGCTGGGACCAAAACAATGCCGCATAAGTGTTTAGATGCAAGTCTACTCAAGTAAAGCTGCGTTGGATTTCACTTTAAGGTTTGGACTCATTTATTCCTTCATCCTTCAATTATTCCCCCTATTTATTGCTTCGGAGTCCAGCCTTATCCAGGTAGTAGCACCGTGACACACCATAAAGAGACATTTTAGGCCACAATTACACCACTCGGCATTCCTACACCTGGGGTGTGCGTGACTACATACTTAGGGGGCCCTGGGATAGGCTGCCCGTTGCAGTAAAACGCCAGTTTGTGAGAAGTCTCCCACATAATGCTCAAAAGCTCGGGTACAGCCACATGATCAGATTTCCTGGTGCAATTTTAGTTGTCAAAACCAGGAGTGAATTTTAAAAAAGAGAAGTCGCATCTGTCCTTTATACTTTCTCTCTTTTTATGATCCATCTCTGATTTTGGCTTCCAAAACTAAATGCAAGAACCTGGCCTTGTGGCCACACCCTAATGGTTACCGGCTGACCTCATAGACATAAAAAAGGTTACATACATGCAAAGACACACATAACTAACTGAACAATTAATCCTTTCGCTACCAGCTTGTACAGTTGCTGGAGCGATGGGTAAACATGACACGTGCAGCAGACACCATGACATGCGGCTAATGACTGTGACAGGCAATAATGCTGATTGCGATCATTACAGCCTTTAGATGCCGTGATCAAGTGTGATCACGGCATCTAAACCTTGAAAAACCTTACTGGCATCCTCATGTGGCCAATGGGGATGCTGGCAATTGACTCTAATATGCTGGGTCTCTCTGTAAACTAGGAAAATCCTCCGCTGGGCCCCTGATTCAAGATGGGCTCCTAGTCCCCCACTTTTTGCCCAAGTTGCACATGGCACGGTTTATAGACGGCACTACATATTTAACAAACTACTCAGTTTATTATAGATGAGGCTGAGATGACTTCTTGGTACAGAGACAAGGTCTCCAGGACAGAAGAGTCTGAGGCACAGGCTAAGCAGCAGGCTAATACTGAAAATAAATGTGTTTGGTGCAGCTTTAGGGGTCAGATAATATTGGCATGTTGCTGTAGAGTGGGCCCCCAGAAAGAATTGTACTGGTGGGCTCTAAGCACCCCAGTCCAACACGGTTGTATACGCACCTGTAGTCTCCAGATATGCTCACTTTCATTAGAAATGTTTCCTATAGTTTCACTCATTAATGCAATTAACATATTGAGGAGAAGCACAAATGTTAAGATGACATAAACTATCAGAAGAAGCAGAAACACGGTGGGATATTTTGAGTCCTTCTGCGTCTCTAAGTCTCCTAATCCTATGGTAAGTTTGAATAGTTCCAAAATAGCTGTTGTCAAGCTGTTAAAAGAACTGCACTCGCTCCCCTCCACGCAGCGTTCAATGAGTGACGCAAGAGCTGTGGAAAGGAAGACAAAAGGGCTCAATTATTATTAGATATATGCCAATTTTTCACGTACATCTGTTGCAGTGCTGATTCTGCCACTTTTCCTCGCTCACACCAGGTCTAAAAATGGGGAGTGGCGTGGGTGGACCGGCAGACCCATCTCATTTAAAGGGGTTCTCTGGGAATTAAGAAAATGAAAATACTTAAATATTACTTTATAATAAATATATTCCCAAATACATTTCATTAGTTAGAATGGCTTGTTTTGTCTACGGAGCAATCACTAGGAGAAATAAAATGGCCACTGTCCTACCAGTACACACAGAACCGTCCTAATCACACAAGAGGACAAGTTACTTCACAACACTGAGCTGAAGAGCTGCCTCATCCTCCTCTCTACTCTGTGGGAATGGAAATGATGAGGACACATGAAGTACAGAGAGGAGGGTAGGGGTAATAAGCAGCAGCATTGGTTTATAGTCTCTATTACCACAGCTCCAAATCACCACAGTCTGTCCTGTCCATCCTCTCTGTACTTCATGTCTCCTCTGAACTAAAGTCCCCAGAGATTCAGCTAAAGTTTTTATCAGCTGTATTTAGGATCATAATCCCTGACTTGTCCTGCAGTGTGATTAGGACAGGATGCGTGTGTACTGGTAGGACGTCAGCCATTTTATTTATCCTGATGATTGCTTCCCCAACAAAACAAGCCATTATAAAAAGTGAAAGGTGTTTGGAAATATATTTATTATAAAGTAATAGTTAAGCATTTTCATTTTCTTAATTCCCGGAGAACCCCTTAAACATATTCTACACCTTTTTTTAAGCGTAGAAAAATTATCTAAATTTAGGCCGGCGGTGGATGCGCTTAAGTAATACATAACATAGGCGCATGATGCGCCTGGGCAAGGAGTATTAAGACCAGTGTCTAAAACGCCGGTCTAACTAACTGAACCCTAAAATTATTTTGCATGTACTAGCAATTTATTTGTAATTATTCACGAGTCACCTCAAACCCTTTGCCCCACGACTTGTTATCCTACAGAACATGGGGGCAGATGATGTAACACATAACTCAACTATCAGATTAAATACAGAAGATTATTTACTGAGTTACTACTTTTTAATTTTAGATGTGCTGGAGCAATAGGAGGACTACTTGGTTGAAAAAGTTCAGATAGTTTTTCTATTTCAAATGTATATGAATACTGTAGCTGTATAAATGTACAGTATAATTAACAACATCATCAGGTGAATACAGAAATGGGTGTGACTATGTCACTGAATCCCTGGCCGAGCCACACAATCAAATTAGCCATTTAACCCGACTATCTGAACTAACACAATCATTTTATGTATAGAATAGACATGAAGCTGCTTACCTACACCAAATCCAAGTAGGAAGAGAATATATACAAATAAAAACTTCAAGCCATCTTTAAATATGACCTGGAAAATAAATATACGTTGTTTCATAAGCACAGATATATTTTTCCTCAGGGCTGCCCCCACTGCTTCTTAGTCCCCGATCTTCTGTAATATGAAGATAGGACAGTTTTCAGAGAGCACTTAAAGGCTATGTACACCTTAAGGGACAATTTTTTTATGATCACATTTGAATAATGTACAGTCATGGCCAAAAGTTTTGAGAATGATACAAATATTAATGTTTACAAAGTCTACTGCTTCAGTTTTTATAATGGCAATTTGCATATACTCCAGAATGTTATAAAGAGTGATCAGCTTAACAGCAATTACTTGCAAAGTCAATATTTGCCTAGAAAATGAACTTTATCCCCCAAAACACATTTCAACATCATTGCAGCCCTGCCTTAAAAGGACCAGCTAACATCGTTTCAGTGATTGCTCCATTAACACAGGTGTGGGTGTTGATGAGGACAGGGCTGGAGATCAATCTGTCATGATTAAGTAAGAATGACACCACTGGACACTTTAAAAGGAGGCTTGTGCTTGTCATCATTGTTTCTCTTCTGTTAACCATGGTTATCTCTAAAGAAACACGTCCAGTCATCATTGCACTGAACAAAAATGGCCTAACAGGGAAGAGTATCGCAGCTAGAAAGATTGCACCTCAGTCAACAATCTATCGCATCATCAAGAACTTCAAGGAGAGAGGTTCCATTGTTGCCAAAAAGGCTCCAGGGTGCCCAAGAAAGACCAGCAAGCGCCAGGACCGTCTCTTAAAAGTGTTTCAGCTGCGGGATCGGGCTACCAGCAGTGCAGAGCTTGCTCAGGAATGTCAGCAGGCAGGTGTGAGTGCATCTGCACGCACTGTGAGGTGGAGACTCTTGGAGCAAGGCCTGGTCTCAAGGAGGGCAGCAAAGAAGCCACTTCTCTCCAGAAAAAAACATCAGGGACAGACTGATATTCTGCAAAAGGTACAGGGAGTGGACTGAGGACTGGGGTTAAGTCATTTTCTCTGATGAATCCCCTTTTCGATTGTTTGGGACATCTGGAAAACAGCTTATTCGGAGAAGACGAGGTGAGCGCTACCACCAGTCTTGTCTCATGCCAACTGTAAAGCATCCTGCAACTATTCATGTGTGGGGTTGCTTCTCAGCCAAGGGAATCGGCTCTCTCACAGTCTTGCCTAAAAACACAGCCATGAATAAAGAATGGTACCAGAATGTCCTCCGAGAGCAACTTCTCCCAAGAGCAGTTTGGCGATCAACAATGCCTTTTCCAGCATGATGGAGCACCTTGCCATAAAGCAAAGGTGATAACTCAATGGCTCAGGGAACAAAACATAGAGATTTTGGGTCCATGGCCTGGAAACTCCCCAGATCTTAATCCCATTGAGAACTTGTGGTCAATCATCCAAAGACTGGTGGACAAACAAAAACCTACAAATTCTGACAAAATGCAAGCATTGATTGTGCAAGAATGGACTGCTATCAGTCAGGATTTGGTCCAGAAGTTGATTGAGAGCATGCCAGGGAGAATTGCAGAGGTCCTGAAGAAGAAGGGTCAACACTGCAAATATTGACTTGCTGCATTAACTCATTCTAACTGTCAATATAAGCTTTTGTTACTCATAATATGATTGCAATTATATTTCTGTATGTGATAAAAACATCTGACAAACACACATAAAAACCAGAGGGCAGCAGATCATGTGAAAATATAATATTTGTGTCATTCTCAAAACTTTTGGCCATGACTGTAGGGCTAAAATCATGTTTTCAATTGTTTTTCTTAAAAATATCCAGCCATTCTGTCACAAAGGTTAACTGTTTTTCTAGCTGTGTGACTTGTACTTTTAGTTTGTGCCGGTCATCTAATAACCCTTATCTTATTACTAAAGGGTCATAAACACTTATTTAAGCCACTTTCCTACAAGTTAGCTAAGAATTGAGCTATAATGAGTGTTCAGGATGTCAGAGATCAGAGATAACGAGCTGTCAGCTGAGCTGCCTGAAAACAGACAGCAGGTTATTAGAGAATCTCAAGGCTTTACAGAGAAAAGAGCTCCAAATTTTTAATAAGCACTAATTGAAAAAATATTTTTAGCTCAAATGTGTACAGTGCAATAATAACAAAAATGCCCTACAAAGGTTTATATAGCCTTTAACTATAGCTTTACATACACATGTCAGCCAAATCCTTGATAAGCACAAGGATCAGACATGCTGGAATTAACATAATCCTTCGTTCCTCCAGCATACAATCTCAGAATTGCAGAAATTCAGCTAGGCTTGAACATGTGACATAATCTGACATGTTTTCCTTTTTGTGTTGTTGCTGTTTACCACACCCCTTCCCCCCAGCTGTTGCGGGTGTGGTAATTGTCCTTCCCCTATTTATTCCTGCTTCTACCACAGTTACTTGCGGTTTATAGTTTCTGTGGACATTCTGGTGGATTGGTGTGGTCCTCTTGAGATCTGATTGCTTCCATTTCTTGTTAAGATAAGTGTCCACTTTCCCTTTTATGTTTACCCTGCTTTTCCCTGTTGAGTTATTTGGTCTTTTGGAAACTCCTGTTTGTCCTTGCTTTTGGAGGAACGGGTAGACTCAGTTGCAGGGTCCTATAAGGTCAGTTTGGTTTAGGTTCCTGTGTATGAACTCGCCTACATTTGAAGCCTGTTAATACTGTAAGTCAGTCAGGATTGGTGTCAGGGCTTCCGGCAGGAGGTGACCTTTTCCCTCCACACCAGAGCGTGACAGCCAGAGGCCAGGAGGTTGTGGATGCTCAAAAACGGCAGCAGGAGTTATTAATGGAATGGTGAACGTGCAATGAGCATAGCGTTGCACAAGTCTGATTTAAACAGATTTAAACAGATTTAAACAGAGATTTATATCTCACATTGTGTTAGGCCATCAGTATGAAATTCCTGGTTATCCTCAAGATAGGTCATCAGTATCGGATAAGCAGGTTTCCGACACCTGGGACCCATGCAGATCAGCTGTTTAAAGATGCTGCGGCACTCCATGAGTACTTAGTCCTTTTGCTACTGTAGGTCAGTGACATGGCCTAGGTGCAGCTTAGTCCCATTCAAATGAATAGGGCTGATCTGCAATAACAAGTGAAGCCACTATACAACGTACGGCTGTGCTTGGTAAGCAGTGAGTAGACCGGTGAGCGCAGCAAACTCTTCACAAAGCTGATCAGCAGGGGTATCGGAAGCTGAACCCTGGCAGATTTGATGTTCATGACCTCATCAGTGCAGAGCAAGAGCAGGGTTCTGTTTGCGATGTTGTGTGCACAACCTCATGAAAGATTCCGATTCTCCAACAGTCTTCTTCCTTTAGTTAGTTTGCATAATTGCATATCTCATAGATGGATCTCTGCAAGCAGAATCAAAACTTTTTGGGAGATCAAGTTTACTTTATTACTCCTTGTGGTGGTGTGTAGAGTAAAACACATGGTAGATGTATGGTGGGGGTGTGTATCTCACTCAGTTGCTCAGTTTAGCTGGGTGAGATAACTGAAATCCAGAAATGGTACTGCGTCAGTAAGGCATAGCTTGCTGGAGATTTTGTTTAAAGGGATATGGGCTGGATTTCTTGGACTTTGAGACAGGCTGTTGGTCGGAGTCTTCCAGTCCTCACCCTTAGTCCATTACAGGTATTGCGGTTAACTGAGGAGATTGCAGGTAAGGCCTGCTGGTGTAAGCACAGGGGGATAAAGTAATCCCTCTGTGTATGAGTGAGACAGAGAGGGGGCCCCAGGGAAGAGACCTGGAGAGGGCAGTGTGGTCCCAGCCAGGAAGGGCTGGGGCCCCAAGGCTGAGGAAGCCTATGAGAGAGAGGGAGCCTGCAGAGGCTCTGCCTGGTTTTGGCTAGCAGGGCTGAGGGGCCACAAGGCTTGGTAAAGCCTGAAGCTTGGGGGGCCCAGCGACGCCTAAGGAAAGAGGGTCACACGGTCAGAGTCGGGAGGCCTTCTGGACCATCTTCCCCCAAAAGGTACTGGTGAGGTCACAGCCAGGAGGCTGCTGGACTGTATGGCTGAGGAAGCCGGATTGTGTTCCGTGTGTGAACAGTGCTCTATAGATGAGGTAGAGACTATATATATGTGAGTTAGAGGCCAGACAGGTAGGTGTTATCTTGATGTTTTGTGCTGTACTGATGCTGAACAGATAAATAAAGCAAAGTTGGACTTTAATGTTGTTGGAGAAGTCTGTGATTGCGACCCCCTGAGAGCGATCCCTTACATCCTTTATACAAGATTTTGGATATTTGACTACTTACTGTTTATTAGAAGCTCTTTGTGTGCCGCTTCAACCTTTGTGTGCCTATAATTGTTTCATTGGAAGTGCTTTTGTGAAATATAACACAAGGTTAACTACATTATGTTCACATGGTGGATTTTTCTGTGGGGGGGCACAAATTCAGTTATGACCCTAAGATTTGTTCATATCACGGATCCACATGCAGATTTACCCCGATTAACTGGAAATTGTGGCAAGAATTCACATGTCCGTTCTTATGCCGTATGCAGGGGCGGTCTTTACTGTCTTGCAGACTAAGCAAATGCTTGGGGCGCCAGAGTTGAAGGGCCCCCTGCTGGCCTGAAAGATTGGCTGAAAATATTCAACAAGCAACTAAGCCAGGGGTGAACATATTACTAGTATAGCTAGTTCAGTTGTGGGTGTGGGGCCCTTTCTAGCTGCAGAGCAGTAGCAGAAGTGCGCTACTGTACTACTGACAGTGGGGCTTAATGGGCCAAAGTGGGTGGGGCTTAGTGGTGTGACGGGACCACAAGATATAACTTTGCTTGGGGCTCCAGAAATGGCAATTACGCCCTGCCGTATGCACTAGGGCGAGGATTTCCATTTAACTCAGACATTTATCAGTATGCTAAGACATTTTTAAGAGGAACAAGCTGAAATCCACATTGAAAAATTACAGTGTGAACATACATTTATAGGCTAACATAGCAGAAAGTGAGTTCAGACTTTCTAATGTCACACTATGGAGTATGTTACAATTCTTTCACATTGTACATCACAATTGATATAAGATGCACTCTGAAGTTACACTTGGCATTGAATAAATAGCATTGATATCTACCCTCTGAATCATAACACTGTAGATACCCAGGGACTGAAGTCCTCGTGTGTAGTACAACATGTTTGTCCACCCAACAGCCATGGCGAAGGAAGCGAAGATGAGATATTCTTGTGCTCCAAATGTACTAGTTAATGTCGATAGGATAACCAGGATGGCTTGTGTTAAGCTGGTGAATAAAACGGGTGCACTGTTTCAAAAATTCATGTATATACAGTATAGGAAAAGGCAGATAATGGGGAAACTGTACTAATCCTGTCTAAAAGATGTAAATTGTGACAAAGTGTAAATTTAGACTAGACAGTCTAGTCTAAGTTTATATTAGCTGATGCTGGATGTGCAGCAGAATTTGTATATCAAAAATGTTGTCAGAGATTGGCTCATCTTAAACCCCTTAAGCCCCTTTCTCATGAATCCACACCCCTTTACAGATGAGGCACTGTGTATTACTCTTTTTGGCTTACTTCATTAATACTGTGGCTTATAGGATTCACTAATCCTATAAATGGTGTAAGCTAAGGCTGGGCGATTAATCAAATTAATTCGATTAATTTGCCAATTGAAAGCCTCACGATTTTATTTTTCAGGAAAATCGTGAACTCGATTTCCCTAAAATGGCGCCCGCCAGATAAAATAAAAAAAATCCCTTACCTGTCCTGCGCCGCAGCTCCGCTCCGGTGTCCGGCGCTCCTCTTCTTCTCTGGGGCTGCGCTGCACTGTCCTGACCACGTACAGCGTCAGGACGCAGTGCGCGCACTCTGACCTGACGCTGCACGCAGTCAGGTGACAGTGCAGCGCAGGGAGAAGAAGACTTAGGAGCCCCGGACCTGGAGCGGAGCCGCGGCGCAGGACAGGTAAGGGATTTTTTTATTTTATTCTTATGGTGGCCTAGTGGGCTGTTCTGATGGCTGAAGGGGGCACTACTGTGGGCTAATCTGAGGTTTCAAGGGGGCACTACTGTGGGCTAATCTGAGGTCTCAAGGGGGCACTACTGTGGGCTAATCTGAGGTCTCAAGGGGGCACTACTGTGGACTAAGCTGAGGTCTCAAGGGGCACTTCTGTGGGCTAAGCTGAGGTCTCAAGGGGCACTACTGTGGGCTGATCTGAGGTCTGAAGGGGCACTACTGTTGGCTGATCGGAGGTCTGATGGGGGCACTGTGGGCTGATCTGAGGTCTGATGGGGGCACACTGGGCTGATCTGAGGTCTGATGGGGGCACACTGGGCTGATCTGAGGTCTGATGGGGGCACACTGGGCTGATGTGGGGTCTGATGGGGCATAATGGGCAGATCTGAGGTCTGATGAGGGCACAGTGGGCTGATCTGAGGTCTGATGGGGGCACACTGGGCTGATGTGGGGTCTGATGGGGCACAATGGGCTGATGTGGGGTATGATGGGGCATAATGGGCTGATGTGGGGTATGATGAGGGCACAGTGGGCTGATCTGAGGTCTGATGGGGGTATAGTGGGCTAATGTAAGGTCTGGTGGCGGCACAGTGGGCCGATGTGAGGTCTGATGGGGGCACAGTAGGCTTTTTTATTTATTTTTTTATATTTTTAATAACATAAGAAAATCGAGATTTAAATCGTGAATCGTCCAAAATTTTTTTTTTTTTTAAATCGAGTTTTTTTTTTGGCCATATCGCCCAGCTCTAGTGTAAGCTCACAGCTCTAGTGTAAGCCAGAGTAGCAGCTGATTATCAGGAATGGAAGCTTTTCTTCCCACCAACTGGCTGCTCGTTCAGTGGGGGTGAAGCCCCATGAAAGTCCCGTAGAATTGAATAGAGCAAAAACCACACTTGCGTCATGTGCTCTCCTTCAATTTTGGGGGCCCGTTCTAGAGATAGATGTGGGTCCCAGAGGTGGGACCCACACCTATCTGACATTAAGGGCATATTCTAGAAATATGCCACCAATATTTAAGATGAGATAACCCCATTAAGACCCAAACAGGCCAATCACAAAGAGGTCAAAAGAGTCTCAGAAATTCATGTAGATGCCTAAATGCACTAATAAAGACTTACAACAGAATGTGGTACCATGCATCAAACAGTACGGTTTGTAGGTCAGAAGGCTTTATCCGGAAGATTGCCACACTCTAGAAAAAAAAAATGCACTTATATATGTAAAAGAGAACTTTAGGACTTCACAGAAATATGCCTTCTACCAGACCAGTATAATGGACCTTCATCAAATGGACCCCAATGACTCCTGAAGGCTCTCATTAGCTTAAATCTGAGTTTGTCAATTTTTTTTCTTTGTTGAAGTATTTTTGACTTGTGCCACAGATGATACTATTTACCGTAACCTGGGAAAATATTGCGAGAAATCCATTATTCCCCCTACTGTATGTCTGTTTTTGGCATAGAAAAGTCTCATATTGATGGAATTTGCAACTTTTTAATGCCATTGCGACATTTCTAGTTGCAATTGCCATTTTATGCCTCCCTTGACAATTTTATGAAAAGGAGGCGGATGTGGATGGGGCTGTCATTCATCATTATTTATGCCAGAAATTGACGCAAGTAAGGTTTGAAATCTAGAGCAGTGCAGGCACATGGCTCCTCCAGCAGCAAATTCCCATCAAGACCGATGCAACAGACGACGTCTTGAGGAATCAGGGTCATTGTGTTTGTATACAGTGCACTAGGTCATGGAAAAGTACTGCCATTCATTATCAAATCTCATTGTATGATTGCTTTATATCAGAAATGCATGAGAAGCAAATAGCCCCATTTCTACAACAGAGGGTGGTGGAATAGATAATAGATGAGAAACTGATGCAAACTGAAACTGACACCAGGCCACACATTCATGTTTTTTTATGCATATTTGAATCCAAGGCAAGGAGTGGTTTCAAAAAAGTTGTATCTGTCCGTAATACTTTTTTCTCCTTTTATGGTGCTTTCCTGATTTTGGCATCAAAAAGTACATAAAAAACCTGAATGTGTGGCAGCACCCTCGCTCTGTTCTCTAGTTGATCTCGGTGCTCAGCTGTTGTGTTCGGGGGCCACAGTATAAATGGCAGACAAGAATTGTACCTCATTAACAATGAAAAACAAGGCCCAGAGTATGACAAACACATGTCCAAAAAGTTTAAAGACTCCAATTGCAGTAGATAAGTTCAGTTTGCTCAGACCCTGCAATAAGAAAAACATGGTATTTATGAGTATATGGTAAACTATACCATTATTGTAAATTGCATCATTGGAAAAGAAAGAAAATATATGACACATGCATAACTTACAGACAGAAGATCGGAGAGACCACTATAGAATAAAATGTTTATTGGCACTTTTATTATTTACTCATCAAAGTCAATCTCTTAGAGTTAGGCTCCATTCACATGTCCTGTTTTTCTTTCCTGATTCGATCTGCATCCGATCTGCAAATCATGCGGATAGGATGCGAATCCATTCATTTCAGTGGGTCCTGAAAAAATGTGGACAGTACTCCGTATACTGTCCGCATCCGTTGTTCCTTTCCGTTATGCGGATCCACAAATAAGATAGAGCTTGTCCTATTTTTGTCCGAATATGCGGTCCGTGGTCCCATTATAGTGAATGGGTCCGCAAAAAATGTGGATGATATGCGGAATGCATCAATATGTCATCCGCATATCATCCGAAATTGCGGATCCGTTTACAGGAAATAGAAAGAAATACCCTACCAACTTATATTCCTCCTTCCTTTTTTTTTGCGGAAAAACAGAACGGATGCGGATGTACAATTGGTAAAAACTGAAGATTTTTGCGGAAACACTCAAAAAACGGACTGAAAATCTGGAAAAGAAAAATACGGACGTGTGAATGGAGCCTTACCGCTTATACACTAAGATCACGGATGATCTGGTTCATAAAGACTAGAGCAGGGGTGCACAACCTTTTCTGGTTGGGGGCCACATTGTCAGACTGAAGGAATCCCAAGGGCCGAAAAAAGTTAAAGGATACGGACACCTTTGTAAGGCCTTTTTCACACGTCAGTTATCAGTGATCAGTTATTGCCATCAGTTTTTGTGAGCTAAAACCAGGAGGGGAGCCTACTCAGAGATAAGGTATAATGAAAAGATCTCCACCTGTTCTGTGTTTTTGACCCGCACCTGGTTTTGGCTCACAATAACTGATGGAAATAACTAATCAAATAACTGACGTGTGAACAATGCCTAAAAAAAACAATTTTTTTCACACTAATTTATTCTGTGGAGAAAATCATTTCTCCAATTGGTTGTGTTTATTTTTCTTTTTTCGTTTTTTGAGCTACAGCCTGCTGTGCTTCCTATGCACAGCAGTGTCACGAGTAGGCTTGCGTCTGGAATCAGACGTTCTGCGCAGCTTTCTAAGTGACATATTTGACAGGCTATTCCCTTTGTTTGGGTGCTGTTCACCACACCCCTTCCCCTCAGCTGTTGCCGTTTGGCAATTAGCTTTCTCCTATTTACCCCTTCCTCTCCCAGTATCCCTTGCGGTTTATATCTTCTGCTTACCTGGTTGAGAGTGGTGTGGATCTCGGCTGAGATCCAGTTGCTGAGTTATCTGCTTAAGTTAAGTTTCTTCTGTTCCTTTTGTTGTTTTCCTTTTGGAGTCTCCTGTTCCTCCTTACGCTTGGAGGAACGGGTTTACTCTCTTGTGTCACTAGACTGCAGGGTTTTCTAGGGTGCATTTAGATTAGGTTCCTGTGTATGAACTTTCCTACAACCCAGGCTTGTTCATACTGGTAGTCAGCCAGGGCCTAGTCTCGGGGTCCCCTGCAGGAGGTGACCGGTTCCCTGGTTTTGTCTGTTCCTATCCCTCATACGCTTGGTGTGGCTTTTCCCCCCACACCAGAGCGTGACAAGCAGGCTGCACTGAGTTTACAGAGAATCCGTTATCTGACGAATTCTCTGTAACTCCTCCCAGCTCCACAGGAACACGCACTGTCTCTTTCCCTCCTCTGCCCTCTCTTCAGAATGGCAGAGCGGTGCAGACTGTCAGCTGTAACACACAGACTGTAGACATAACCCCTTCCATACTGTGGTCCTTAGGGACCACTGTATGGAAAGGGCTAAACATGGACACAACCCCCCCAACCCTTCTGGATGGCTGTCACAGTGGTCCTCCCCCCTCCCCCTCTCAATGCTGACACAGTCGCACCCCTCCCCCTATTCATGTTAGGCTGCGCAGCAGTCATCATCCATCCCTACCAATGCTGCTGTCAATGCTGCAACCCACCCCTGTATCCCTCCGTCCCTCTCAATGGGGCCATGGACACTGCTTTCATCCCCCCGATGCCCGAGCGCAGCTGTCCTCCGTCTATCCATCCCTCCCCCTCAATGATACTGCAGACACATTCGCTCAAGCCTCCCCCTTCACCGTTCAGGATGACCGAGCACAGCAGAACGCCAGCTGACACTCTGCTTAATAAACCCTTCCGTGCTGTATGAAAGGAGTTAACCATCGGCGGCTGCGCTTCTGTAGCAGCATCCCGATGGTTACCTTCGCCTTCACAGGCGTCCGGCTTACCATGGTATAACTAAGCCTGATCAGGCTCCTGCTAAAGGCAGGTATAACAACTTTCCCATACACTTTGTGCTTCTAAAGCTGCTTGTTTGTCAGATTTCACTGAGGGTCACATGACCTGTGATGTCACCTTATCTCCCTGCTCTGTGATGTTTCGTGCACAAGCCTCAGAGATCAGATATCAGTCTGTACACAAGACGTCACTGGCCACACACCCCTGCACTGCCAGGCTGCTATCTGCTCTCTCCCTGGATTCCTTCAGTTAAAACATTAACCCCTTCAGCCAGAACACACTGAGGGCTCAAGGCTTTACAACAGGATTTACACTGCAGACAGTGAGAAGACAAATGCTGGGCACAGGAGCTGACAGAGGAATTGTATTGCACAAGAACAGGTAGGGGGAAGTTCCTGTGTGTATCAGCATTGTCATTGTACAGCTGGGACTTGTAGTCCTACACATGCAACATGCTGCTGAGTATTCCAGCAGACATGTCACGCAGGGCAGCTCTTGTATTCACTCCCTTTGCAGAGCAGAAAGGAGGGAAGGGCAGGGATTGTTATTACTACAGGGAAACAAAGGCCAGAAGAGAACCAGGGAAATTAGGAAATCTAGATTTTTTTGCCTAAAACTTGCTTAACTTAGTTATATATTGATGCCCATCATATTTATAGCCTATATTTTTTTTCCATAACTCGGACAACCCTTTAAATGGAAAATACACTGCAGTAAATTATAAAGTGTACTGAAGTGTATTATAGATGCCTTAGACCCACTGGATCTGCAAGAACCAAGTGGGCCTGGGTCAAAAAAGTGTAAAAAAAAATTGAAAAAAGTAAAATAAATAAATGTGAAAAAAAAAAATCTATATCCGCACATATAATTAGTTACAAATGTAAAAAATAAAAACAATAAACATGTTAGGTATCGCCACGTTCATAACAACCTGCTCTAAAAATATCACATGAGCTAACTCGTCTGGTAAACGCCGTAAAAAATGAAAATAAAATAAAGACTGTGCCAAAAAAGCCATTTTTTATCACCTTACAACACAAAATGTGTAATACCAAGTGATCAAAAAGTCATATATACCCCAAAATGGTACCAATAAAACCGTCATCTCATCCCGCAAAAATTGAGACCCTACATAAGACAGTCGCCCCAGAAAAAAAAAAATAGCTTTCATAAAATGAAGACACAAAAACATGATTTTTTTTCCCAAAAATGCTTTTATTGTGTAAAATAAAATTTAAAAAATGCACATATTAGGTATCACCACGTCCGTAACAACCTGCTTTATAAAAATATCACATGAGCTAACCCATCTGGTGAACGCCATAAAAAAAATGTTTTAAATGTGCCAAAAAAGCTATTTTTTTTATCACCTTACATTACAAAAAGTGTAATACCAAGCGACCAAAAAGTTATATGCGACCCAAAATGGTACCAATGAAACCGTCATCTCATCCCACAAAAAATGAGAACCTACTTACGACAATCGGCAAAAAAATATAGCTTTCAGAAAATGGAGACCCCAAAACATGATTTTTTTTGTAAAAAAAGTGTGTAAATCCAAAATAAAATAGAAAAAACAGACCTATTAGGTAAAGCTGGTAACGCTGTGTTATCACATTACCTACCCTGTCAGGTGAACATTAAAAAAATAAAAATAATTAAAAACTGTGCCAGAACAGTCATTTTTTTGGTTACCTTGCCTCACAAAAAGAGTAATATATATAAATATATACACTCACCGGCCACTTTATTAGGTACACCATGCTAGTAACGGGTTGGACCCCCTTTTGCCTTCAGAACTGCCTCAATTCTTCGTGGCATAGATTCAACAAGGTGCTGGAAGCATTCCTCAGAGATTTTGGTCCATATTGACATGATGGCATCACACAGTTGCCGCAGATTTGTCGGCTGCACATCCATGATGCGAATCTCCCGTTCCACCACATCCCAAAGATGCTCTATTGGATTGAGATCTGGTGACTGTGGAGGCCATTTGAGTACAGTGAACTCATTGTCATGTTCAAGAAACCAGTCTGAGATGATTCCAGCTTTATGACATGGCGCATTATCCTGCTGAAAGTAGCCATCAGATGTTGGGTACATTGTGGTCATAAAGGGATGGACAAGGTCAGCAACAATACTCAGGTAGGCTGTGGCGTTGCAACGATGCTCAATTGGTACCAAGGGGCCCAAAGAGTGCCAAGAAAATATTCCCCACACCATGACACCACCACCACCAGCTTGAACCGTTGATACAAGGCAGGATGGATCCATGCTTTCATGTTGTTGACGCCAAATTCTGACCCTACCATCCGAATGTCGCAGCAGAAATCGAGACTCATCAGACCAGGCAACGTTTTTCCAATCTTCTACTGTCCAATGTCGATGAGCTTGTGCAAATTGTAGCCTCAGTTTCCTGTTCTTAGCTGAAAGGAGTGGCACCCGGTGTGGTCTTCTGCTGCTGTAGCCCATCTGCCTCAAAGTTCGACGTACTGTGCGTTCAGAGATGCTCTTCTGCCTACCTTGGTTGTAACGGGTGGCAATTTGAGTCACTGTTGCCTTTCTATCAGCTCAAACCAGTCTGCCCATTCTCCTCTGACCTCTGGCATCAACAAGGCATTTCCGCCCACAGAACTGCCGCTCACTGGATGTTTTTTCTTTTTCGGACCATTCTCTGTAAACCCTAGAGATGGTTGTGCGTGAAAATCCCAGTAGATCAGCAGTTTCTGAAATACTCAGACCAGCCCTTCTGGCACCAACAACCATGCCACGTTCAAAGGCACTCAAATCACCTTTCTTCCCCATACTGATGCTCGGTTTGAACTGCAGGAGATTGTCTTGACCATGTCTACATGCCT
Organism: Rhinella marina; assembly: GCA_900303285.1. NCBI lineage: Eukaryota > Metazoa > Chordata > Amphibia > Anura > Bufonidae > Rhinella > Rhinella marina. The sequence goes on along the minus strand of ONZH01023880.1, from coordinate 20,999 downwards.
AAATGCACTGAGTTGCCGCCATGTGATTGGCTGATTAGAAATTAAGTGTTAACGAGCAGTTGGACAGGTGTACCTAATAAAGTGGCCGGTGAGTGTATATATATATATATATATATATATATATATATATATATATATATTTATATACACACAGACACACACAACGCACAACTACCTCCAGCAAAAGATTTATATACAGCAGGAGTAACCCTAATATATATATTATAACAATGGCAGCACATCAGGCCAAACACAAATATGGAGGTGCAGGTCAATGAATCCGGCAACAAATCCAGGACAATATAAGGATTTAAAAAATGGCGGCACTCTCACAAAAAATGAGTGAAAAGAAAACACTTTATTCACCCCTGTGGTCGCAACTAGGCATGAGCGAACTTGTTTGAAGTTTGGTGTACAAGGTTCAGGTTATGTAAGAATTCTGTTATGGATTCCACTACCACGGACCATAACTAAGGGTCTATTTAACATCTGCATAATGGGTCCACATCCGTTCCGAAATTTTCAATGGGGCTGCACTTCTTTTCCCCGGCCCCAGAAAAAAATAGAACATGTCCTATTCTTGTCCGTAGCCACAGACAAGAATAGGCATTTCTATAGTGCCTGTGTATAGATGCCTGTGTTTTGCTGATCCGCAATTTGCAGACCGCAAAAAAGTTGCAGACGTGTGAATGTACCCTTCTGGTCCGTGGTAGCAGAATCCATTACAGAATTCTTAGATAACCTAAGCCTTGTATGCCGAACTTGAAACAATAGTCGCAACGTTTCAGCTCATAGCTTGAAAAAAGACTCTGTGAATGAGTTGAAAACATTGCGACCACAGGGGTGAATAAAGTGTTTGAGAGCGCTGTTAATTTTTTCTTTATATATATAGTCATTTATCAAAATGGTGTAAAGTAGAACTGGCTTAGTTGCCTATAGCAACCAATCAGATTTCACCTTCCATTTTTCACAGCTTCATTGGAAAATGAAAGGAGAAATCTGATTGGTTGCTATCGTCAACTAAGCCAGTTCTACTTTACACCAGTTTTGATAAATCTCCCCCCTGTGTACTTCTATGTGTACATAACATTGTGTGTCGTCACTGCACTAATCTGTGTGGAAGAAGTGACCGCTCACTGTGCGGACTGCACACAATACCGTACTCAGAAGAGACTGCACACACAATACTGTGTCCAGAAGAGAGCGCATGTAGTGAGAGCTGTCAGTAATGAGATCTATATCCTGCTCATAACACCATGGTTCTGACTGTAGATACCAGCACCAATGTTATCAGCAGAAATATCTGTTGTGTCCACAAATAATGGACTTTCTACAGAAAGGAAAGTGAGAACTAGATCTGCTGATTACAGGCTGTAGCATACTGTAAGACTCACCATGTTGAGGATTGGAATGAAATCTTATTACCAAGTTACTTGCAAGTTCCATAAGCTTATACTGTGTTTTAGAGGCTGCTAGCTATGCTGTGTAACAGGATGTGGGGGCGGGGCAGCAGAGCTGTGCTGGTGCATGTGGAATCAACAGGAACGCCCACAGAGCTTCTCAGGAGAAGACAGGAGACAGCAAAAATCATATCAGAGCATTTCTGAATGCATGTGAAGCAAAGCTGATACCAGTAAACTAACAAGTGCAATATCATTATGTGCTGTATTATGGTAAGATATGGGCTTATTAATTTTTAGTGCACAAAGGTGTCCATAGCCTTTAAAGGACTATTAGTAACATAAATACTGTGTTTATGCCATTTTTGGTGTATTGTACTTATAGTATATACTATAAATGTCTGATTACACCTCCAGGATTCCCATCTAATGGAAGAATACATGACAAATTCATGTCAGCAGCCACAAGACCTAGACATATATGTCTGTCAGCAGATGTTTGGGGGCCGCACAGAATGATATCAAGGGCATGTGGCCCCTGGTCCGCAGGTTGTGCACCCCCTGGACTAGAGGTTGCTATGCACCTCCCAACTCCTGCCACCATGCACATGCACACAAGTATGTGCTCTCAATGGGTAGAAGATAATATGTATCTGCCAGACACCACTGGTAATGACATATCTTCTGTGTGGACAAATCCAACATGTCCGATTCTTCTTTTCCTTGACATCTGCAATCAAGAAGAGTCAGGACACCCTAACACATATAAGATGGTCAGCTGGTTTTTCTGAAATTGGCAGGTTCTGCAACATTCATCTAAAACCTCATTCACTCGTCAGTGTTTTGGTTAGTGATTTCCAATCCATCAGTGATTGTGAGCCAAAACCAGGATTGGAGCCTCCACAGACATAAGGTATAAGGGAAAGATCTGTACCTGGTTTGGGCTCACAATCACTGATGGAATCACTAGAGATGAGCGAATCTATTCACCGCTTCGTAGATCCGATACAAATCTTCGCAATTTTCTACTCCGAAGCGAATCCAGATCTTTTCAGAATCACTCCACTCAAATCTTAAATGTTCTTAAACCTTTGTACACAAATGCTACATACTTGTCCAATGAATTGTACGCTAATGGTACGTATAAGTTAATTTATACGCTGATGCATACAAAATCAGTTAATTAGCAAACTTTTACTGTATGTTCGTTATCTGTGCGAAAATGTTTGCAGTGAGAGCGCCAAAAAGCCCGGGAAGAACCCGGTCACCTGACCTAGTGGGAAGGGCCTACACTGATTGGCCCATAGGCTCAGAAAGCCAGTGACACATCAGTTGTGCTGTGACTGCTGAGACGAGCAGAAGCACTGTGAAGTTGTGAAAGACAGAGAACTGTTTTCTGGAAATTGTAGTGTTGTTCTGGGCATCCATAATAATACACATATCAGGGCAAGTGCAGGGCATGTGCAGGGCTAGTAATATTAATCAAGCAGGGAAAGAGACAAAGACCTGCTGCAGGGCCACAGTCAAGTGAAAATGTCTGGCATGGAAAAGCAAAAGGGTTCCACTTCCAGCCAGACCTCGAGCTCCAATAAAAAGAAGGAGAAGGTGGCACAGGCCAGCAGTGGCAAAGGACAGGTAGCTGCAGCTTCTACCGGTAGAATTCATAGTAGTTGACCACTGTTCCACCAGGCTAACCCACCAAGGCACAAAATTATTGAAGAGGAGAAGGTGGATGAGGGAGTGGAGTGGATGGCTCACTCATCTCAATCGCAGCCAGATGACGTGCTTTCTTCTTCTGATACAGTATCATGTGGCCAGGGGTCAGACTCCAGCAAAGCCCGTCATTTTCTGCCACCTCTCAGCCTTCAGTGCCCCCTCCTAGTGGTGTCCCTTCTGCATTTTTTTCAAATAAAAGGCCACCGAACCCCATCGCACAATCTGGCAGATGTGGAGGAAAGCCTCCCTGATGATTTTTTAGAGAGCAGTCAGAGTTTGGACTGCCCGGAAGCGGAGGTTGGTGGGGAACAGCCGATATTACAGTCGGGCAAAAGTGGTGGGGAGTCTGATGATGTGTTAGACAGGAGAACCTGGGAGGCGGATCGGGCTGGTATGGTATAGTGGGGCCGGCATCAGGGTCTTACCGTGCAAGGCTTACAAGCTTGGCCACCTCTGGAGGCCAAACGTCAGGTGTGTGGAAGTATTTCACCACTCTGCCGGGGGACATCAGCATGGCCACGTACAATTTCTGTAAGCAGAAATTGAGCCGTGGGAAAGCCTCAAATGTAGGGACCACTGCTCTGTGGAACCATCTGAAGTGGCGTCATGCCGCAAATTTTGCTAACCAAGATGGATTAAAGCAGCGCATTAATACTGAAGAGCTGGCTACTTCGGCCGGGGTCCCTTGCGTCAGGCAGCCCGCATCCAGGGACGTAACTAGTACATACACGTCCTCGTCGTCAACCGTGTGCGTTTCTCCACCTCCTCTTACTCGTCAGCCGTCCATAGTCGAGTGTGTAGCCAGGAAGCAAGTTTATGCAACCAGCAATCCAACAGTGCACAAACTTAATTCTCACCAGTTGCTGGCTGTGCAGTCTCTGCCGTACAATTTAGTTGATTGTACAGCTTTTAGGGAGCTGGTGGCTTGCGCTCAGCCGCGCTGGCAGATTCCTAGCCGGCATTACTTTTCAAACAAAGCTCCCTGCAGCACTGTGCACATCAAGGTTGACACCTGGAGCAGTGCTTATGGCCAAGGGTAATACATGTCCTTTACGGCCCACTAGCTGAATGTTTTTAGTGGCAGCGAGGCAGGAACCCGCCACACTGGTTGATAGGTGACGTGCCAACTCGGTGGAATTCCACGTTTCAAATGTTGCAGCGGCTCCTTGAGCAGTGTAGAGCAGTGGATGACTTTGTCCAGCAGCAGCCAGAATCTTCGACCATAGGGAGCAGGTGTGGCTTAGATTTCCGTCAGTGGAGGCTGGTCTGAGACGCCCTTTGAAGAAGCCATTAAATTGGTCAGCCGGGACAGCTGCGGTGTGAACAACATTGTTTCACTAATATGTGTCCTTGAAAAGACACGGTCCCTCATGGAGCAGGGGGCAATGGGGGAAGGAAATCCTGGACATCTCTCTGTCACTGTTGGGGAGCCCCAACGTTCCATGGAGGTGCAGGAGGAGGATGAGGATGAGGAGCTTCAGGTAGAGGAGGGGAGGAGGAGTTTGATGATGACCAGGAGGAGGAGGAGACACAATTGGAGGAGCAGGAGGATGATGATGACACCTTCAGGGACACTCAAGGCGGAGGTGGAAAGAACTGGCTCCTCGGGCACGCTGGCCAGGATAGCGAGCTGTATGCTCACATGCTTACGCACTGACAGGCGTATCCTAAAAATAAGGCAGACGGACGAATACTGGCTTGCAATGCTTCTGGACCCACGGTATCAATCCAACATGGGGGATTGTTTTCCTCCCCAGGAAAGGGAGGAGAAATTAGCTTCAAACCGGGAGAAGCTATGTACTAACCTGGCCACAGCTTTCAGCCAGCCCCAGCCTGCTTCCAGCGTCTCTGAAAGGGAGGTCTGGCAGAGTCACCCACCTCCTGCCACAACCAGCAGCAGCCAGCAGCCTCATGAGTATGATGCAACAATTTTTTTCCGCCTCCCAACAGCCACAGCCAAGTGAGCAGGCCCTCAATGCACAGGTTCACGCTTGCCTGCAGTCTGGCTCGCAAAGTCTCTTCTCAGACCCACTGGACTTTTGGGCAGCCAGAATACAACAGTGGCCGGAACTTGCCCACTATGCACTAGGGCTTCTTTCCTGCCAAGCCTCAAGTGTCATGTCAGAGAGGGTTTTTAGCGCCGCTGGGAGGGGGGGTGACACCCAAATGGACCAAACTGTCACCTGGCAGTGTCCAAAAAAACACCTTTATAAAAATGAATCAAGGCTGGATTACCTCCGATTTTCACACTCCTCTTGCTGAGGCAGATGATTAGATCAGGCCTGGTAGGCCAAAATAGTCAGAGCGTCTTCCCACTGTTGCTGTCAGCCGGCCCATAAAGTTGCATGCCAAACGTCTCGTGTCATGGGCTGATCGAATCCAAACTCACCATACCAAAACCCCAAAATGTTATTAAAATCCAAAAACTGTTGTTTACCTCCGTTTTCAACATTAGCAGCCGGCTAGCAGCTGTCGTTATACACCGTTCTTAGTTCTATTTAGTATTCGTACATTTGTTTTGAAGCCTTTCCTCCAAAAAAATATATATATTGTGGCGTAACCGAGTCAGTGGGGTTTGGTTTACGCAAAGAGAACGTGGGCGGTAGATTCAGGTGACACAGAGTAATGGGGGACAAGCCACAGATGCGCGTTTATTTGCAAGGACAGACACATACAGGAACAATGCACTGCTGCTTCTCCAGTCTGGCTGAATGTGACTGGCTACCTCCCTATGGGATCTCTTCTCTGTACCTTTCATACTCTGGTGAGTGTGCAGATTCTCCTTAACCTGATGGACCTCCAGCTCTTGCTCTCCATTATTGTCCCTAGGCCAGGTACTATCTCAAAGGTAGATAGCCTGTGCCTACAGCTCACATTGCCATCTCCTTCTCCCTCCAGACAGGAACAGCACCTGGCTGAGATCTCCCTAGCACACTTATCTCCCTCACTCACCCCTCCCTCAGGAATGTGGCCATGTGATGTCTACTCTTGCCCCCCTCCTTTTTCTTATTTACAAATAAACTACAAGCCCAGACATGTCTATGAGCTGACTCACTTCTACACTGACATTAAAGGGTTTCTGTCACCAGTTTTTTCGGTATGAATCAGGCTGACATTAGAGATGTGCTAATGTCACCTGATTCCAAATATATATCTGTTTTATTTACTGGTGACCCCATTTTTATAGAAAATGAACTTTTATTTTATGCTAATAAGGCTTCTAGGTGCAAGGGGCGTTACCCCTGCTCCTAGAGGCTCTGTTGATTGACAGGACCAGGCAGAGAAGAAACACTCCATTCACCATAGCTTGCAAGGACCTTCAATGATGTCATGACCATGTGATCAGTCACATGGTTTAGGAGGAGACAGGCTGTTTGTGTGATCGTGTGATTGTGTGTACAAATAGTATCAAAAAACGCTACTGCGTTATTCTTTTTGTGTCTTCTGTTATAATATTCCACTGGTGACCATTCTCAAAAGAAATATTGTTGAATATCGATGGTGCAATCATACAATATATAAGTGATATCAAAAAACGCTTGTGCGCTTTTTATGCGTTTTTTACTTATATTTGCATCTTCTGTTATAGTATTTTACTAATAACTGTCTTCAAAAATATTTGTGTTAGATATCAGAGGTGGTGTTGCCAAATATCAGATAGTCTTAAATGGAAGTTTTTGATGAAGGTTTTTAGCAGAAATTGAGGGGCCCATAGTCAAGCCATTTATAATCATTCTGTGTGGAATGAAGAGTCTCAACCTTTTTTGGTCCCATGGTTGCCTGACAGCTTCCACATTTTCCACATCTGTGGAAGCCACATAAGTTTACCCAACTGGAGAGGGAGTTATATTTAACTGTCAGTTTATGTTTCGTTGTAGGAGCTATTTTTAAAGATAATGTAGGTGCTCTTGTGTATATCATTTTTGGTCTGGAAGGTAATAAGGGTCCAATTACTCTATCACCAAGTAAATGATGCCAATGTGTGTTCAACACTCTCTCCATCTTTTTATAATGTGTGTTGAAAGGTAAGATGATATTAATACCTTCCTCAGTGTTCACACTCATTGGTAGTTTGGGTAGAAAAAAATCCTCTCTGTTCATGTTCATCACTTTATCCAGAGAATATTGGATAGTATTGTCTGGATAATTCTTATCCTTAAAATCCTGTGACATCTGACTGGCTTCTCTTTCAAATGATTCTTCCATTGTACAGTTCCGTTTGATACGTCAAAACTGACTCATCGGAACGTTTAGCAGCCACCTAGGGAGGTGGCAGCTAGAAAAAAAGTATGAAACTGTTTCTTGCTGTAGGTTTATGGTATGTATTACACATTAACTGGTTATTTTTAACTGTAATTGTTATATCCAAGAATTCAACTTGTTCCATGTTATATTTAGGTGTAAAGGTCAGGTTTTTCGTATTTTGATTTATTCTATTGAGGAAGTTGATCAAACTATGAGGATGAGGATAGTTCGATCAACTTCCTCAATAGAATAAATCAAAATACGAAAAACCTGACCTTTACACCTAAATATAGCATGGAACAAGTTGAATTCTTGAATCCGTCTGGCCTCGACGGTGACGTCGTTGACGTTGCTCTGCAACATAAATCCGTACATAATTGTTATGATGACCGACCGTTTTTAATACTAACACTATACTACTACGAAGGTATTATGGGTGAGAGGAGGGCCATATCCATTTTTTTCTTCTAAATGGTTATTTATTGCGATATATATCGTTATCACAATAAATTTCTTAATATCGTTAACGTGGGAATATTTTTGATATCGCCCACTCAAAATAGCTGCAGCATGAGCACATCTTTGAGTCTGTGCGTAGGAGGAGGAAGCGCTAACTATGAAGGGGCATATATCTAAGGGTACTTTCTTTCACACTAGCGCATTTGCCTGACACAAACGGGAGATCGGCCAGCCCCATTAACAATAAAGGGGATGGTGCTGATCCAGCCGAACAGCCTGCAGGATCACCACCACATATGTGAATGTAGCCTAAAGCAAATTACTGTGAAGGGGCACGTATCTGAGAATATTTTCACTTGTTTGGGTGGAGTTAGATGCATGGCCTAGCATGAAAGATAATTTCTGCAGCGCACTACGCATGCCCATGTTGTCCTTCTATACGGTTTTCATTATTGGCACTGGTATATATACAATACAGTTCACTAATTTTTTAACATGTTTTTACTTTTCAAATACAGTATGTTGTTACTCACCCTACCGTATCTCTGCACGTATCTCTGGGCACTTGAACTTCAAAATCGGACCATTTCCGCTGTATCTGGCCCGGGGACCGCACAGTGTCGAAACGATGGCGCAAGCCTCGGATCACCTGCTGCACTATCTCTTTCTTCTGCTGGTTTGGGTGGCAGTGTGTGCCATCGTAATCCTGCCGGTCCATCAGACAGATCATGTATTTAAGCTCTCCAGTGCTAAATGTTGAGCATCGCCTGGATGTCATTTTCCAAACTTCGCTCTGCCCTTGAGGAGTGCACGCCGCAGCCTAGCGTCATGCGTGCCTGCGTATTACGCAATCGCTAGACAATAGTACGCTAAGGATTCGTACGCACTTTGTACGCTAATGTACGTTTGTATTCAGTTATGTAGCGTACCTTCAACAACGCTATGTTCGTTATTAGTCCTCGAATGTTCGCAGAACACGACCAGAATAACGAATGATTTGTATGCAGCTTCGACTGAATAGATTTGTATTAAGATCGAATCATTTTAAAAATTTGACGAACATTTGGCAAAGCGAATTTTTCAAGATTCACTCATCTCTAGAAATCACTAACCGAACACTGACATGTGAATCAGGCATAATGTGTTTGGTCACATTTAGGTTGAGTTCACATCTGTGTCAGAGGCTCTGTCTGATGCCTACATTAAAGATTTTGTCAAATTTGACAGAAAAAAATACGATTGATCTTTTCGTGGAACCTGACAGTCTCCACTATAAGTCAGTGGTATCTCTGGTGGTGTCGCCTGTGCGGTAGATCCGGCAGACCAATGTAGCTTCCATTGTCAACGGATGCCTGAATATAAATGTGAACATAGCCTATGCCTAAGTCTGCCCTGGCCTTATGTTATGAGATGAGATACTGCTTTGTCTTCTTAGCTATAGTTGTTTTCCATAAGGACAACCCTGGTTTATGTGTCCTATTTAGAGATGAGCGAGCACTAAAATGCTCGGGTGCTCGTTATTCGAGTTGAACTTTTCCCGATGCTCGGGTGCTCGTTTCGAATAACGAACCCCATTGAAGTCAATGGGAGACTCGAGCATTTTTGCAGGGGACCAAGGCTCTGCACAGGGAAGGCTGGGTGAAAACCTGAAAACCTCAGAAAATGATGGAAACACCACGGAAATGGACAGGAAACAGCAGGGGCAGCATGCATGGATGCCTCTGAGGCTGCCTAATCCCACCATTACCCCAAATTCTCCTAGTGGGGCATGTGTGGTATGGATTCTTCTGAGTTTAAAATCGTATACGTCCCCTATCTTGGGACCATACATTTCATGGATTTTTCGACCACGGAAAAGGAAAAAGAGCATGCTCTGGCCAGGGGAGTGTCTTTCCTACTGCAGCTAAGGGGACGTGTCCATGCTCTGCCTATCACAGGTCAGGAGGCAATTAAAAGAAGAACCAAAAAAAAAATCTGTACAATATCTAATATGTCCCCTATCCGGGTAAATTGTTTGGAGAGAGGGCCTGTAGGTGGGGGGCAGGCTGGGGGGAAGGAGGTTGAGCTGGAAGAGCCAGAGGAGTGCCCCCTGGGCTAGCGTGTGTGGTGGTGACAACAGCCGGATGGATTTGGAAAAACTGTAGCATCAACCGGTACGGTATGTATTCTTCTCAGTTTAATACCGTATACGGCACCTATCCGGAAAAATAGTTTGGAGAGACAGAAAGAGAGGAAAAATACGTGCAGTATGGAGCAATTACACGGAAACTATTAGATTAGGCAGACGTGGTCTGCTTAATTGCAACCCAGACAAATGAGAGAAAGAGAGGAAAATGATGTATTTTTAAAAGTGACGTTCAGTATAGATCAGGGGTGCACAACGTTTTCTGGGTGGGGGCCACATTGTCCGACTAAACCAACGTCAAGGGCCAAAAATAAAATTTAAAGGGATATTACCAACTGAAATACTGTATTTATGGCAGATTGAACACACAGTGTATACCATTAATGTCTAGTTACAGTTCCAGGAGTCCCATCTAATGGGAGAAATACATGAAAAATGCATGTGAGCAGCCACAAAACATGGACATACATGTCTGTTACCAGATGGATAGGGCCACACAGAATGGTATCAAGGGCTGCATGTGGCCCCCGGGCCGCAGGTTGTGCACCCCTGGTATAGATCAAGTGTGGTATGTGTTCTATGTATACTACTCAGTTTAATACCGTATATGGCAGCTATCCGGAAAAATAGTTTGGAGAGAGAGAAAGATAGGAAAAAGACGTAAATTGTTTGGAGAGAGGGCCTGTAGGTGGGGGGGCAGGCTGGGGGGAAGGAGGTTGAGCTGGAAGAGCCAGAGGAGTGCCCCCTGGGCTAGCGTGTGTGGTGGTGACAACAGCCGGATGTAGTTAGAATGACGACACAGGACCCCAACTTAAAAATTTAGCATCAACCGGTACAATTGTCAATTATGAGCTCGATCAAGTGTGGCATGACTTTTTAGATGGAGATTGCATGTGGTCACGTACTCCCTGGAACCCCATAGTCACCCCTTCTCTGATGTGCTACCCCAGAACATTCTCTGCCCCAAGTCGCAAGACCTTTTGCAGTCTCCGTGTGTTGACAGTGGGGATTTACCAGTGTTGTCTGAGGAGGTGATGGACAATGGCGAGACACAGGTGTCGGGGGGTGAGGTAGTTGTATGGGAAGCAAGTTACAGTGGGGACTCCTTGGGGGGACTTTCTCATGATGGAACAGATTCAACTTGGGTGGATCAGGAACAGATCAATTTATTTTTATTTTTTTTTGTGTTTATTTAACTTTTATTTAGCGAAAAATAACCACAGAGATATTTATTCGTTATCTTTGCTGCGCAGTCTGGCGTTGGGGTTCGTCACTTTGATGGCGAGCTGTGCCGCTCTCTCCACAATGGTCTTTAGGTTCTTAGATGGAGATTTTGTGGGCGATTTCTGCACAGAAGGACTTGTTGCTCATCAACAGAACCTCGAGCTCCTTGACATTGTGGACCAGGAATTTGCGGAACCCTGTGGGCAGCATGTGTTTGGTCTTGTTGCTACCGTATCCAATGTTGGGCAATATATATACGCAGGTAATATTATTTTTCACACCTATCCCAAAAATAAAATTTACGGAGTTTGCACAAATAAAACTGGAAACTGGAACTGGAGAGAGGGCCTGTAGGTGGACCTCCTGAAAAATTGTTTGGAGAGAGGGCCTGTAGGTGGACCTCCGGAAAAATTGTTTGAAGAGAGGGCCTGTAGGTGGACCTCCGGAAAAATAGTTTGGAGAGAGGGCCTGTAGGTGGACCTCCTGAAAAATTGTTTGAAGAGAGGGCCTGTAGGTGGACCTCCAGAAAAATTATTTGGACAGCGGGCCTGTAGGTGGACCTCCAGAAAAATTATTTGGACAGAGGGCCTGTAGGTGGACCTCCGGAAAAATTATTTGGACAGAGAGCCTGTAGGTGGACCTCCGGAAAAATTGTTTGAAGAGAGGGCCTGTAGGTGGACCTCCGGAAAAATTGTTTGAAGAGAGGGCCTGTAGGGGGCCCTCCTGAAAAATTGTGGTAAAAGTGTGCCAGTTGGACCTCTGAAAAATGGCGTTTTTTTGGTCAGCGTTAGGGAAAGACGATATGGAGGAGGAGGAGGAGGAGTAGGAGTAGAGAAGAGGAATCGGATACATAAGTAATGTTAATCTTTAGCTGCTTTCCCCCGGAGGAGATTTGAATTCCGGTGAAATCCAGGCTTTGTTCATTTTAATAAGCGTCAGCCTGTCAGCGCTGTCAGTTGACAGGTGTGTACGCTTATCGGTGATGACGCCACCAGCTGCACTGAATACCCGCTCTGACAGCACGCTAGCTGCAGGGCAGGCCAGCACCTCCAAGGCGTACAGCGCCAGTTCAGGCCACGTGTCCAGCTTTGAAACCCAGTAGTTGTATGGAGCAGAGTGATCGCTACGGACGTTGGTATGGTCAGCTAAGTACTCCCTCACCATCTTTCTGTAAAGCTCACCCCTACTCTGCCTAGACTGGGGACAGGTGACATTGCTGGGGTGACTTAAAACTGGCAAAGGCCTTGGAGAGCGTTCCCCTGCCAGTGCTGGACAAGCTGCCTGCTCGCCTCCTCTCCCCAGCTACTTGGCCCACAGAACCATGCCCTCTGCTGCTAGCGGCGTCAGATTGGAAGAATTGTTTCAACTTGTGCACCAGGGCCTGTTGATATCTATTCACTCTCATACTCCTTTCCTCTGCAGGGATGAGAGTGGAAAGGTTCTGCTTGTACCGTGGGTCCAGGAGAGTGAACACCCAGTAATCAGTGTTTGAAAAAATTCTTCTAACGCGAGGGTCACGGGATAGGCAGCCTAACATGAAGTCTGCCATGTGCGCCAGAGTCCCAACACACAAGAATTCCCTCTCCTCACTGGCCTGACTCTCCATTTCCTCCTCCTCCAAGTCCTCCTCTTCAGCCCATACACGCTCAAGAGTTAAGAAGGACTGAGCACTGGTACCCTCTTCTGTCTTGCCGACATTCTCCTCCTCTTCCTCCTCATCCTCATCCCCCTCCTCCGATACACGCTTAGAAACAGACCGGAGGGTGCTCTGGCTATCAAGCAACGTATCTTCCTCCACCGTTTCTTGTGACAAGCGCAAAGCATCCGACTTGATGCTGAGCAGTGAGTTTTTCAACAGGCAAAGCAGCGGGATGGTGAGGCTGATAATGGCGGCATCGCCGCTGACCATCTGTGTTGACTCAACACCTGGTAGATATCAGACATCCACGTCCACTCCTCATTGTAGACTTGAGGAATCTGACTGACCTAACTACCAGTTCTGGTGGAAGTTGACATCTGGCAGTCTACAATCGCTCTGCGCTGCTGGTAAACTCTGGATAACATGTTTAATATCGAATTCCATCTCGTGGGCACGTCGCACAACAGTCGGTGAGCGGGCAGTTGTAGGCGGCGCTGCGCTGCCCTGAGAGTGGCAGCATCTGTGGTCGACTTGCGGAAATGCGCACAGATGCGGCACACCTTGGTGAGCAAATCAGACAGATTGGGGTATGTCTTGAGGAACCGCTGAACTATTAGATTGAACACGTGGGCCAGGCATGGCACATGTGTCAGTCTGCCGAGTTGCAGAGCCGCCACCAGGTTACGGCCGTTGTCACACACAACTATGCCTGGCTTGAGGTTCAGCGGTGCCAGCCATACATCGGTCTGTGCCGTGATGCCCTGTAACAGCTCTTGGGCGGTGTGCCTTTTGTCACCTAAGCTCAGCAGTTTGAGCACCGCCTGCTGACGCTTACCCACGGCACTGCTGCTGTGCCTAGAGCTACCGACTGAAGGCGCCGTGCCCACGGATGGTAATTCGGTGGAGGAGGGGTCGGAGGAGGCATAGTACGTCTGAGAGACCGTGACTGAGGTAGGCCCCGCAATCCTCGGTGTAGGCAGTACATGAGCGGCCCCAGGGTCATTCTCGGTCCCAGCCTCCACCAAGTTAACCCAATGTGCCGTCAGTGAGATATAGTGTCCCTGCCCGGCAGCACTTGTCCACGTGTCCGTGGTTAGGTGGACCTTCTCAGAAACAGTGTTGGTCAGGGCACGGATGATGTTCTGTGACACGTGCTTGTGTAGGGCTGGGACGGCACATCGGGAAAAATAGTGGCGGCTGGGGACCGAATACCGAGGGGCAGCCACCGCCATGAGATTGCGAAAGGCCTCGGTCTCTACAAGCCTATAGGGCAGCATCTCCAGGCTAAGCAATTTGGAGATGTGGACGTTGAGGGCTTGGGCATGTGGGTGGGTGGAACTGTATTTCCTCTTGCGCTCCAGCGTCTGTTGTAAAGACAGCTGAACGCTGCGCTGGGACACGATGGTGGACACTGTGGAGGATCGTGGAGGCGAAGGTGTGGCTTTCCGGCAGGAGGCGCTCGTGCCGGGGGGGTCCTGGGCAGGGGGTTGACTAGCAGAGGCAGCGAGTGACGCAGGGGGTTGACTAGCAGAGGCAGCGAGTGACACAGGGGAAGGAGCAGTGGTGTGACCCGCAGGAGGTGGTGAACGGCCTTGGTTCCATTGAGTGGGGTGTTTAGCACTCATATGCCTGCGCATGCTGGTGGTGGTTAGGCTAGTAGTGGTGGCACCCCTGCTGATCCTGGTGTGGCACAGGTTGCACACCACAGTCCGTCGGTCATCCTCACTTTCTTTAAAGAACCTCCAGACTTGCAAACATCTAGGCCTCGCCACGGGAGCTTCACTATGTGAAACAGTTGCTGCTGATGCACCAGCTCTGGCCCTGCTTCTCCCTCTGGCCACACCACTGCCTCTTACAACCTGTTCTGGTGCAGCACTCGCCTCCGTCTCAGAAGCATCACTCGGTCTTCACTCGGCATATCAACCCAGCTTGGGTCAGTCACCTCGTCATCCTCCGATTCCTCAGTCTACTCCCCCCTCGGACTTCCTGTCCTGACAACAACTTCACCACTGTCTGACAACCGTGTCTCCTCATCGCCCGACACCTCTTTACAAACTTCTTCCACTAACTCAACATTGTCATCATCATCATCATCACCCACAGACTGCGACAGTTGGAAAACTTGGGCATTGGGAACGAGGTCAGCAGCAACCTGAGAAGTGGTTTGTGACTCTGGGAAGGGTCCAGAAAACAGTTCCTGAGAGTATGCCGGATCGCATTCCAAATTTTCCTGGGAGGGGGCAGACTGGGGGGAAGGAGGTTGAGGTGGAGGAGCCAGAGGAGTGCTCCCTTGGGTTACGTGGGTGGACTGCGTGGAAGACTGACTGGTGGACAAATTACTTGAGGCATTGTCCGCAATCCATGACATCAGCTGTTCGCACTGTTCTGTTTTCAACAGTCCTCTACCACGTGTCCCTGTAAGTTGAGACATGAAGCTAGGGAGTGTAGCTCTGCGGCATTCCCCTGCTCCCTCATCAGCAGGTACTGTCTCACCCTGCCCAGGACCACGGCCTCTGCCCCTGCAGTAATTGAATGCCCATGCCCACGCCCACGTCCTCGACCCTTAGCCCTGGGGTTCAACATTTTCTGTATATAAGTGTATTATATAAAAAATAAATGGGCCTGGTGTACTGAAACCCACAAACTTGTTCAGTCTGGTTTAATTAAGTGACGTAAAGAAAGTGTCACCTGGACAGAAAATACGTATTGGAGTGAGTGTGATGAACTAACACACAGAATGGTTCCACGCAGCTGTGTGAAATGGATTTGTATCACTGAGCTAAAACAACAAAAAAAATATTTTTTTTAATATATTTATTTTTTAGTTTTGTTTTTTTGGGAACGTGATGCGCAGGAACTATCGTAGACCTAGCTCACACCCTGTTAATGGTGGCTATTTAGACTGCGACCCAGACAAATGTGCACAGAGATTTTTGTGATCAAGCTATATACGTGAGAGCAAAAGACCCGGTTGCATTCAGTGACGTACAGAAAGTGTCACCTGGACAGAACATACGGATTGGAGTGAGTGTGCTGAACTGTGACACACAGAATGGTTCCACGCAGCTGTGTGAAATGGATTTGTATCACTGAGCTAAAACAACAAAACTATTTTTTTTAATATATTTTTTTTTTGTTCTGTTTTTTTTGGAACGTGACATGCAGGAACTATCGTAGACCTAACTCACACCCTGTTAATTGTGGCTATTTAGACTGCGACCCAGACAAATGTTGCACAGAGATTTTTGGGATCAAGCTATATACGTTGCAGCAAAAGACTTGGTTGTATTCAGTGACGTACAGAAAGTGTCACTTGGACAGAAAATACGGATTGGAGTGAGTGTGCTGAACTGTGACACTCAGAATGGTTCCACACTGCTGTGTGAAATGGATTTGTATCACTGAGCTAAAACAAAAAAAATATTTTTTTTATATATTTTTTTTTAATTTTTTTTTTTTTAGTTTTGTTTTTTTGGGAACGTGACGTGCAGGAACTATTGTAGACCTAACTCACACCCTGTTAATGGTGGCTATTTAGACTGCGACCCAGACAAATGTCGCACAGAGATTTTTGGGATCAAGCTATATACTTGACAGGCAGCAAAAGACTTGGTTGTATTAAGTGACAGAAAATAGTGAGTGTACTGAACTGTGACACACAGAATGGTTCCACACTGCTGTGTGCAATGGATTTGTATCACTGAGATATAACAATAAAAAAAAGGGGTATATATGGCGATAGCTGCACTACTAATGCCAGCCAGCCAAGCCAGGAGATGTCTTGTAGCCCTTAGAAGGGCTGTTGGGTTCTTTTGAGATCACTCCTGCCTAACAAAGAACTAAATGCAGGCCCTAACACTCTCCCTGAAACGCAGCAGCTCTATCCCTAACGACATCCAGACGGCATCTGAGCCGAGCACCGCGGCCAGTCACTAGTATATTCCAGGGTCACCTGATCAGGCCAGCCAACCCCTGCTATCGACATGTAAGGGCCCCACGTGATGCTGGGTGTACCGCAGAGTCTCCTGGCTTGTGATTGGCTGAGTTTATAGGCGCCAAAAAAGCACGATGCGGAATTTGCCATTTCCTCGAGCATGGCGAGATACTCGTCCGAGCAGAGAGCACTTACGAGTACCCTAATACTCGAACGAGCACCAAGCACGAGTATGATCGCTCATCTCTAGTCCTATTAGTTTATATGAAAGTCATAGAAGGGGACCTTTCCCTCTTCACAATTTTACATAGCAGCAACAAAGCAAAGACATTATAAGTTCTATTCATCATCAATAGAATATTAATTGAAGGTGTACTGTACCTCATCTCCTTGTGGTTGATAGTACAGAAGAGTAAAAATAAGATTATAAGCAAAGAAAATAAGAAAAGACATTAAAAACATGTATCTTCCAAACTTGTTCCATTTCATCTGAAGAAGAGTATGGATAGGCTCTAAAGCCAACAGTTCATGTCGATTCTAGAACAAAATAAGAGTATATTTATATTTAGTTTGTTAATATACAGAGGTTAGAGAGATATAGAGAGATTATACAAAGTCAGAATGGCAGCAATGTGGGATCGGTGAGTGTAATACTTTTTTAGTTTATCTCATTCTTACCTATGTTTCATTAAAAATGTAGTCACTGAATTTACTAAAAACCCCATTAAGTGGCATTTATTAAAGCACATTTTTAACAAGAACTGAGGGTGCCCCTGTGAAGCCTGCCTCACACTTAAAGGGACTCTCCAGCCTGTCCTAAAAAATGAGGGCCAAATCTAACCTGTGGAGATTAGATTGGGAGAGACATACTCACCTCCAGCAGCAGTAGCGTTCCCAGGATACTCTTCGCGGTCAAGTAGCCGCTCTTGTCTGGCTTTTCAGAACTTCCGCTCCAGAGCAGTCTTCTCTTTCTCTCTGGAGCAGAAGATGGTACATCATCGCTGACATTACCGCCTCCTGCCCGCCTTCCCTGGTCCTGACGCCTGCACGCTACTGTGCATGAGCCAGGACCGCCAGCCATCTTCTGAATGTACAAGCTTCTTATGAAGCCTGTACTGACTCATGCACAGCGCGATGGGGACTCTGTGGGTTGCAATGGCTCTGCAAAAAATGTGGATCACACACAGCCAGTATTCTTTAGTGGATGTGCAACTTGCAGACCTCAAGACGGATACAGTTGTGTGCATGAGGATTTAGATACATAGCTCAGCAGGGAGTGTCATACGTACAAAACAGGATTAGATACACAGATCAGCAGGCAGTATCACACATGATAAGATTAGATACACAGCTTATCAGGCAGTATCACAGATGATAGGATTGGATACACAGCTCGTCAGGCAGTATCACACATTATAGGATTAGATACACAGCTCAGCAGGCAGTATCACAGATGATAGGATTGGATACACAGCTCAGCAGGCAGTATCACACATGAGAATATTTGATACAGGAACAGTAGACAGTAGAGATGAGCGAATCATCCAAAATAATCGACAAATTTCTGATAAGATTTGTTCTTAATACAAATTTATTTGGCCGATTTGCGTTAAAAAATAATTGTTGTTTTGTGAACATTCCTGCACAAATTACGAACATACAGTCAGCGTTGTTAAAAGTACGCAATGCGTAAGCATTAGCGTACAAAGTGCGTTCAAATGCTTAGCATACTATTGACTCACGATTCGCGAGAGTTCCTCAGATGAGAGACCTGAAGTCCTCCTCGCTGGAACTGCTGCTGAATGACAGAGAATGCTCCTGCCTCCTGTAGGCCAAGCTGGCTGCCGTGGTTGAGCTCCATTGCCCTCTTCTGCCAGAAGTCGTACTTGACTGGTCCGGGTGATTGTCACACTGGTGAGCCTTGCAGCCACTTGTGCCTTCACTTTTCCGGATACTCCTGCCGGGAAAGCAGGGCTAAGGACTTCTGGCTGCAGCGGTTGAGGCAAGGTTGCACCCAGGGAAGAAGCACCAGTTCCCCTGGCTGCTGCTGACTTCATTTTCAAGAAGAATGCGTACGTAGCGTTAGCGTTCAAAATTTTAAGAACATTTACAAATAATACGAAGCAAATCTGAAAAAAAACGGATTCGCTTCGGAGTAGGAAATTTGTAAGATTCGTAACTAGAGATGAGCGAATCTATTCGCCACTTCGTAGATTCGATACGAATCTTCGCAGTTTTCTACTCCGAAGCGAATCCGGATCTTTTCAGATTAGCTCCATTCGCTGATGCGTACTAATTCAGTTAATTAATGACCTTTTACTGTATGTTTGTTATTTGTGCGCAAATGTTCGCGGTGAGAGCGGCAAAAAGTACGGGAAGAAGCCGGTCACCTGACCTAGTATGAAGGGCTTGCTCTGATTGTCCCATAGGCTCGGTAAGCCAGTGACATCAGTTGTGCTGTGACTGCTGAGACGAGCAGAAGCACTGTGAAGTTGTGAAAGACAGAGAATTGTTTTCTGTAAATTGTGGTGTTGTTCTGGGCATCCATAATACACATATCAGGGCTACTACAGGGCTAGTAATATTAATCAGACAGGGAGAGAGACAAAGACCAGCTGCAGGGCCACAATCAAGTGAAAATGTCTGGCATGGAAAAGCAAAAGGGTTCCACTTCCAGCCAAACCTCGAGTTCCCAAAAATAGAAGAAGATGGCACAGAGCAGCAGTGGCAAAGGACATGTAGCTGCAGCTTCTACCGGTAGAATTCGTAGTAGTTGGCCACTGTTCCACCAGGCTAACCCACCAAGGCACAAAATTGTTGTAGAGGAGAAAGTGGATGAGGTAGTCGAGTGGATGGCTCACTCATCTCAATCACATCCAGATGACGTGCTTTCTTCTGCTGATACTGAATCATGTAGCCAGGGGTCAGATTCAGAGCATTCCTCCTGCTCCACAATTCCGCTCCAGCAAAGCCTGTCATTCTCTGCCTCCTCTCAGCCTTCATTGCCCCCTCCTAGTGGTGTGCCTTCTGAATTTTATCAAATAAAAGGCCTAGCGTCATGCATGCCTGCTGATTACGCAATCGCTAGACATTAGTACGCTAAGGATTTGTACGCTAATGCGTACGTATTCAGTTGAGTACTCAGTTGACCTTTAACAACACTATGTTCCTTATTGGTGCGCGAATGTTCGCAAAACACGACCAGAATAACGAATGATTTGTACGCAGCTTCGACCAATTAGATTCGTATTAAGAACAAATCTTTTTTAAAAATTCGATGAACATTCGGCGAAGCGAATCTTTGAAGATTCGCTCATCTCTATTCGTAACGAATGTACGAAGAGGCGAATAGATTCTCTAGTAGACAGCATTGCAGATTACTTGTTTAGATATAGAGGCACAGCAGATAGTATCTGACATAATAAGCTTACATGCACATCAGACAGTATCATACAAGATTGGATTAAATACACACCACACCAGACAGTATAGTACAAGATGGGATTAGATACACTACTCAGCAGGCAGTATTGCACACCACAGGCTGTGTATCAGGAACAGCAGGCTGCATCATATATGATAGGATTAGCTACATATGTGATTTGATGTGCTTGTTGAGTTAAGCTGTTTATTGCACTCCTAGATGTGAGGGAAGGGCCTGCGGACTGTCAGTGATGGGATTTAGAGACTGAGTGAAAAGTAGATTACAGCAGGATTCATTTATGGGTGTAGTAACATGGCCAGATGCACAGGTAGTGGGAGTAGCTCCTGCAGGCTGAACAGTGGAGGGCACGGACAACCTCTGACTCATCACTCTGCCGTGCAGCCAGGCTTTATCAATAAAGTTACCTATTCAACAAAACAGGAAACTAGGAATGTAAACAGATCTGCCAGGATAGTCTGATGCCCAGAAAGGTGGAAAGAAAACACAGATATGAAAAACAGGTATTGTGGGCATATGTATGCATGGTGAGGAGTGTTAGGAGCACATGTTTGATTTTGACACCAGACAACTTCTTTAACCCCTTCACGCCCAGCGCCGTAATAGTACGGTGCTGCGTGAAGTGGCTTGAAGCCCAGCGCCGGAGTACTACGGCGCGCTGATCGTGCGGGTGCAGGAGCTGCGCCCGCCCAATCAGCTGCAGGGGGCCGGCTGTGCCGTTTGCTGGACCCCTGCTGTATGCAGCGTCATCGGTGAAAACACTGATGCCAGCGCATTAACCCTTCATGTGCCGCGGTCAGCATGGCACATTCAAG
>ONZH01023879.1:0-59354 GCA_900303285.1 Rhinella marina | reverse complement strand
TTTTCCGGAGGTCCACCTACAGGCCCTCTATCCAGTTCCAGTTTCCAGTTTTATTTGCGCAAACTGCGTAAATTTTTTTTTTTTTTTTGATAGGTGTGAAAAATAATATTACCTGCGTATCTATATTGCCCAACATTGGATACGGTAGCAACAAGAAGACCAAACACATGCTGCCAGGGTTCCGCAAATTCCTGGTCCACAATGTCAAGGAGCTCGAGGTTCTGTTGATAAGCAACAAGTCCTTGTGTTTGAAATCGCCCACGTCTCCTCAAAGAACCAAAAGACCATTGTGGAGAGAGCGGCACAGCTCTGCACAGCCAGACTGCACAGCGAAGAGAACGAATAAATATCTCTGTGGTTATTTGTGCTAAATAAAAGTTAAATAAACACAAAAAAAAAAAAAAATCATCTGTTCCTGTGCCTGATCCACCCAAGTTGAATCTGTCCCATCATGAGAAAGTCCCCCCAAGGAGTCCCCACTGTTACTTGCTTCCCATACAACTAACTCACCTTCCGACACCTGTGTCTCGCCATTGTCCACCACCTCCTCAGACAACACTGGTAAATCCCCACTGTCAGCACACGGAGACTGCAAAAGGTCTTGCGAATTGGGGCAGAGAATGTTCTGGGGTAGCACATCAGAGAAGGTGTGACTACGGGGTTCCAGGGAGTACGTGACCACATGCAATCTCAATCTAAAAAGTCATACTGAGGCTCACCCCATGCTTTACACTGCAATCGTATTACTGAGGCTCACCACCATGCCTTACACTGCAATCTTATTGAAAGACAGACAATCAGGGGTTCACCGCCAGGTTGTCAGGCAGCATTTTTAAGTGGGTCACCATTACCGTGTCCCTGAAAATTGCCTTGGGGTCATCCCCAGACTATTGGCCAGATTTAGAAAAAATGGTGCAATTAGGGAGCCTCAGAGGCATCCCTACATGCTGCCCCTGCTGTTTCCTGTCCATTTCCGTGGTGTTTCCATCATTTTCTGAGGTTTCCAGGTTTTCACCCAGCCTTCCCTAGGCAGAGCCCCGGTCCCCTGCAAAAAATGCTCGAGTCTCCCATTGACTTCAATGGGGTTCGTTATTCGAAACGAGCACCCGAGCATCGGGAAAAGTTCGACTCGAATAACGAGCACCCGAGCATTTTAGTGCTCGCTCATCTCTAGTAAAGATTAAAAAACAAAAATGAAAAAAAAAAAGAAAATCACTGCAGCATGAAGGGGATTAAATTTTAAAAAGTTCCAAAAATTATCCCTTGGTGGGATGTTTATACACATGGTATCGGAAGAAACAATGACTTGTTGTTTTAAAAAGTAGTCCAAAAAGTACCCTTTTTGAGGGAGTACCAATAGGTTTAGTGCTATTTTAAAGAAGAAAAAACATTAAAAATAACTGAATAAATAAATGAATAAATAAGAAAGTGAGTGAAGGTTTTAGAAAAGTTATTTCTGGAGCCGTTTCAGACTTCTTGTACTGTGCAAGGTAGGGTTAGGTAGGGTTGCCAGCAGCAACAATACACCGTGGAACATAATGGATAAGGCAAGGGATGTGTGGTTGTGTAAGAAGTATCGGCAGCAGCACAGTATGGAACATAATGAACAAAGTAGGAGATGTTGAGCAAGCTGTCTGACAAATGGTTGACAAAACCAGCCTCACTGAGGTAGCCTGAGTAGATTACATAATGTGATACAATGACTCCTGTCTCTAAAACCTAATTATAACTCTAAATAGCTATTGTCTTCTCTCCACCTCTGACCCAAAACTACTGTTGTTGTATTCTATGTTTTTAAGATCCTTTCCTCTAACTAACAGACATGCTACCCCTCCAATGTAAAAGCCCAGAAAAACATGGCAGATTCTGGCTGGAGTCTTTTATAGTCCATATAACACATCCGTTGACAGTCCATCATGATTTCCTAAACCCACTAGGATGGGGTCATGTGATCCTCCTTCCTCGTCTCTCCTGTACTCTATGTGAAATGGTGGACTCCATTTTGTTAGATTCATGTAGGACGAATCCCAAAAACTACAGATTGGTTGGGAAACAAAGTTTTTGAGAAATTCATAACCAATTCAATTAGTTTAGATCAAATCAGTTTACTCATTTCTAATAAATTGTATCACAGATTTTGAGCAGATCTCACTTTTTTGGTGGGGAGGATGGATTTCATGACCAAGATATTATCATTTATCATTTTTTTAAAATTAAAACTACAACAAAACAAAGCTTCCAGATGAAATGAAAATTTCACATTGCTATAGTATTCACATGTGGTATAAGTGAGTGTAACATTTTTTGTTTCCTGTGGACTTGTCAATGGCTTTTTTTTTTCAAAACCAGGAAATGTTATCTCATAAGGCTGCGGTCTGGTTTACTTTCTCAGAATCCATGTCTGTGTGATGACATCAAGATCTTTCCTGGGCTCTATTACTTCCTTCCTCCACCCCCCATCATGTCATCCTGTCTATTTTAGTCTGTGTGAATACCCATCCTCTGAAACCCTCCTTCTGCTCCCTATTGTGAGGCATAAAGGTGGAGATATAACTCTCTGAAGAACTCTCTCAGGCAGTTTTTTTTATGATGATGGAGAGGGAAGGTCCTGAGAAGTAGTAGCTAGATATTACCTATTATATATCTACAGCTTTAATGCTTGTATCAGACACTGCATAGCTAACGATTCCTGGTTCTATTTAGGTGTGTATGTCATAAAGATCAAAAGCTGGCCCTAGCCTTGAGATAAAAATTGGATGGAATGACAATTGGATGAAATCATAATCAGTCATTTTAAAAACTTGTGACAACTATTGTTCACAATGGTCAACAGCAGACTCTGCCAAAGATGTCATCGTCCAAAACTCCATGTTTATGGTGTGATCGGCCAAATTCATTCAATCAATTGCCATTGTGGTCAAACACCATGTAGCTATTTTGTTTAAAAACGGACTCCGTAGTTGGCAAGTTTATTTGGCATGTTGCTGGATGACTTATCAGCCACAATGCGGGCAATCATTGTTTTAAGTGTATGGTCTGCTTAAAGAAGAACTCCCGCAAAAAATTGTTATTCTCTAACCTGTTAGAAAGGTGCATGATATAATCTGTAGTGAATGCAATCTTCTTATCAGAGGCTGCATTTCTGAGTTATCCCCTCTCTTCTTATTGTAGCTGGGTAATGTGACCAACTCCCTGACCTCCACCTGACCAAGGACAGGAAGCCAGTTACTGCTCTATTCATTCCTATGAGATTGAAAGTGAGGCTCCCATAGGAATGCATAGAGAATTAGACTTCCTGTCCACACATAAGATACCTTGTGAGTTGATGGGTCTGATTGCTGGTCACATGACACAGATGAGAAGGATCAGGGAGATATAACTCAAAAATGCAGCCACTAGTAAGAAAATAACATTCACTACAGATCACACCATGTACATTTCTAGCAGGACATGGAATAACTTTTTTTGCAGGAGTTCTTCTTTAAGGTGGCAAATCCCCTTTAATTGTGCAAATGCAATGAGCTTGCAGACTGTAAAGACACCTTCTCCCACTTACATGTAGGCAATGTTTGAAATGCATGTCATAATCCCATTGTCAAAGTTCACAGGTAGTACATGAAACAAACATTTGTGATCAGAATGTATTAACCCTTAGGCTCCCTGCACCGTACATGTACAGTGCTGAGAGGATCCTTAAACATGGTGTCCGCTTGCACGTGTAGTGGGTACCATAGCCAGTGGGTCTCTGCTGTTTCAAACAGCAGAGACCCACGGCTAATGTCTGCGACCAGCAATAATGCCAATTAGAGGCATTTAAACTTTTAGATGCCAAGTGCAATTGGAGAAGCAAGACATTGATTCTAATACACTTAGTCTCTCTGTAGAGACCCAGGGTATTAGAGCTGCAGTTCCTATGTTGACCAGGAGGCCAGCATAACATAACAGCAATTGGAACTTATACTGTACTTCTATGGAAATACAGTATAAGCTGTAAAAAATCTAAGTACTGGATATCGTAGCCTCCTAGAGAGGCTACAAAAAAGTAAAAAAAAAAAAAGTAAAAAAAGTTAGAAAATATTTTTACAAAATGTGAAAATTTAAATCAACCCCCTTCTTTAGAATAAAAAAACAATAAAAAATATAAACATCATGGGCATGTCTGAAAATGCCCATACTATTAAAATATAAAAAATATTTATCCCAAATGGCGAATGGTATAACAGAAAAAAATATCAAAATGGCAGATTGGCCATTTTTTCATCGCTTCTCTTACCCCCAAAAAAGTCACACACACTCCAAAATGGTATTAAAACACGTTGTCCCACAAAACAAAAATAAATAAATAAAACCCCATACAGCTCTGTAGACATAACTATAAAAAAAAGTATGGGAGTCAGAATATGGCATTTTTATTTTTTATCCAGTATTAAAAATGCAAGAAACACTATACATATGTGGCATTGCTAGATTTGTATTGACCTGGAAAATGAAGAGAACAAGCCAGTTTTACTGCATTGTGAATGCCATAAAAAAAAAAAAGTAAAACTGTGGCTGAATTGCGTTTTTTCCATTTCCACCCCAATTGGAATGTTCCCGCTCTCCACTACATCCCATGCAATATTAAATGGTAGCATTAGAAAGTACAACTTGTTCCGCAAAAAAACAAGCCCTTATACGGCTATGTGAAAGAAAAAATAATAAATACAGGGAAGAAAAATGAAAATGCTAAAACGAAAAAACCTCCGGTATCCAAGGGGTTAAACAGGTTTTCTGAATTTTTATTTTTTTTAACTGAAGACATATTATCTAGTTAGTTGATCATGTGGCACCCGCCGATCAGCTGGTTGAAAAGGTACCGGCACTCACAGTATCATTGTAGCCTTCACACAGCTTCTCCTAGGCCAGTGACAACATGTTCATCGGTCACATGGCCTAGGCGCTGCTCAGCCCCATTGAAGCTGGAATACCAAACAGAGCCACTGTACAATGTACATCCCTGTGCTTGATGAGTTCACAGAAGGCTGCAGCACTACTGGAATCATCGATGCCTTCTCAAACAGCTGATTGACAGGGGTCCCCAGTGTCGAACCCTATCAGATACTGACAACCTATCCAGAGGACAGGTCATCAGTATAAAGGTCTCCGAAAAACCCCTTTAACCGATTTACTGTATATTCAAGACTTTTTGTTAGTAACTTGTGATTAAACGTTGCATATTTTACACACAGTATTTATATCATTAATATGTGACTTATAGAAATACTTTACATATGGAACCAACCATGAAGCTTAGTGTGGTAGACTGACCAATCTTGTAGATATGGCAGCTTACAGGTTGTCTAGACCTGCACAGGCTGGATGATAACTTTGGTCCATGGCTAGTTCAGAATTTCACTTCAGAACTGTGCTGCAATTTATGGTCAAAATGTCACATATTTGGTCAGGTACCATAGACAGACTAGACAATTAAATTACTTTTTAAGGATCCCATATAACTCCTTAACTGTTTGAGAGAAGATTTTTGTGGAATTAGATTTTTTTTTTATAATGCTACCAATTTGGAATCTAATGTCTGAATTTCTCTCTCATTTTTCTTTATTTCTAAAAGGTCAAATAAAAAAATCTATTTCTTTCATTGTGTTTAAAGGGGTATTCCCATCTTAGACAATAGGGGCATATCGCAAGGATATGCCCCCACTGTCTGATAGGTGCGGATCCCACCGCTGGGACCCACACCTATATCGAGAACGGAGCGAGGAGCGATGCGCCTGGAGGACCCCGGGTTTCCGGGCATGCTCAGCCACCACTCCCATTCATTTCTATACCATGTTCCAAATTATTATGCAAATTGGATTTAAGTGTCATAAAGATTAAATTTTTTGTTTTTCAATTAAACTCATTGATGATATCGTGTCTCAGGGCTCTTTGGATCACTGAAATCAATCTCAGATACCTGTGACAATTAGTTTGCCAGGTGAGCCCAATTAAAGGAAAACTGGATGTTCCACAATATTAGGCAGGCCACTGTTTTCAAGTAAAATGGGAAAGAAAAAGGATCTCTCTGCTGCCGAAAAGCATCAAATAGTGCAAATGCCTTGGACAAGGGATGAAAACATTAGATATTTCACGAAAACTTAAGCGTGATCATCGTACTGTGAAGAGATTTGTGGCTGATTCAAAGCACAGACGTGTTCGTGCTGATAAAGGCAGAATGAGGAAGGTTTCTGCCAGGCAAGTTCAGCGGATTAAGAGAGCAGCTGCTAAAAAGCCATTACAAACCAGCAAACAGATATTTGAAGCTACTGGTGCCTCTGGAGTCCCTCGTACCTAAGGTGTAGGATCCTTCAAAGGCTTTCTGTGGTGCATAAACCTACTATTCGGCCACCCCTAACCAGTGCTCACAAGCAGAAACGGTTGCAGTGGGCCCAGACATACATGAAGATTAATTTTCAAACAGTCTTGTTTACTGATGTCGTGCAACCCTGGATGGTACAGATGGATGAAGTAGTGGATGGTTGGTGGATGGCCACCATGTCCCAACAAGGCTGCGATGTTAGCAACGAGGTGGAGGAGTCATGTTTTGGGCCAGAATCATGGGGAGAGAGCTGGTAAGCCCCTTTAGGGTTGCTGAAGATATGAAAATGACCTCTGCAAAGTATATAGAGTTTCTGACAGACAACTTTCTTCCATGGTACAAACAGCAGAAACGTGCCTTCAGGAGCAAAATCATCTTCATGCTGACAATGCACCATCTCATGCTGCAAAGAATACCTCTGTGTCATTGGCTGCAATGGGCATAAAAGGAGATAAACTCATGGTGTGGCCACCATCTTCCCCTGACCTCAACCCTATAGAGAACCTTTGGAGTATCATCAAGCAAAAGCTCTATGAGGGTGGGAGGCCGTTCACATCAAAACTGCAGCTCTGGGAGGCTATTCTGACATCATGCAAAGAAATTCAAGCAGAAACTCTCCAAAAACTCACAAGTTCAATGGATGCAAGAATTGTGAAGGTGATATCAAAGAAGGGTTCCTATGTTAACATGTAACTTGGCCTGTTAGGATGTTTTGGATTTAAATAGCTTTTTATTTCAGTGAATGTGACCTCCTAATGCTGCAAATTCCACCAATGAGCATTTTCAGTTCTTAAAAACATATAAAATGTTTAGAAACGCTACTGTGCATAATAATTTGGAACAGTGCATTTAGAGGTTTTTTTTAATTTTTGAAGAATATACTGTTATCATTGGGAGGGTTGTTCAATAAAATTCGATGTATACTCTAACGGGTGATGACTTTTATTATACTGACTGTCATTTGCACCGACCATTTAGGAAAATCAGAGATAAATATTATTTGCATAATAATTTGGAACATGGTGTATGTAGCCGACGTAAATAGCCGAGTCAGCGCTCGGCTATTTTCGGCGACCCCATTGAAATGACTGGAGGGCGGCTGCGCATGCGCAGTGTGCCCCCTTTCACTTTGGGGGCTCCGTTCTCGATATAGGTGCGGATCCCAGCAGTGGGACCCGCACCTATAAGACAATGAGGGCATATCCTAGCGATATGCCCCCATTGTCCAAGATGGGAATAACCCTGTAAGGATTTTTTTTTCACTATGGTGGTATTATCCAGCCATAGTACTTATCTGAAGAAGGAGTTGTCTCCCGAAAATGTGTTATTGGACTTATCATACTGTCAATAAAAGCCTTTAGTCATGGAAAGCTCTGGCTCTGGGACCATTTTTCCATCCATACTACATGTCACACATGTGGCTACTACATCAGATTACAGCCCTGACGTTGGTCCTCGAATTTCAGCAGCAAGTCTATGGCCCTGATTTGCTTATATGCATGATCAGTTGTGGTTTCATTACATCAGGTGAGCTCCTACTCGTTCTCTCACTGTACTCTTTACAACACGGTGTCACACTCTGCTACCTTTGTTCATTAAAGGTATTGAAAAAAATCATTTTTTTGTCATTACTCTCCAAGACCCACAACTATTTTATTTTTCATTTGACAAGGTTGATTTTTATAGGATGAGTTGTAGGATTTTTTGTGCCATTTTGAGTTACATATACTTTAATTTATTCCCTGTATCCACCTGCCATGTACATCGGGCCTTTAAAGATCTGGAGTAGACTGAATACCATAGCAGTTGAGTGCGTGCTGCTTTACACAGCAGGCACCAAGTGGCAAAACCTGTGACCAGAGACAACGCTGATCATGGACTTTTAACTTCTCAGATGTCATGGTCAATTTCAACCACAGCATAAGAGTGGTCATGTACCAGGGGTGCTGAGCTCCTGTGACTGAAAGGCTGTTCTGGATTGCTATGGCAGTCTGGGGCCTTCTGAAGGCTCCAAGATATGCATTAGTAAAGTTAGTGGTAGACAAGGTCCTACCAGTTCTGATTCTCTCATAGACTGCAATGGTAACCTATTGAAATATATGGATTAAGCAATCAGATGATCACATGTTAAAGTCCCCTACTGGAGACAAAAAAATTAAAAATTAACAAAATAAGATTAAAAAGGCTCAAAAAGATTTTAAAAGTATAAAAAACAAGAACATTTATAAAAATTGAAATCACACCCTTTACTCGTTTCACAATTAAAAATAGCTAAACAATGAAAAAAATAAAGATCATTGGTATCACCACATCTAAAAATGCCCCAACCATTAAAATATACAAGTATTTGTTCGGTATTTTGAATGACATAATGGAAAAAGAATGTCTGACTACTTTGCCTCTGTAAAAAAAATCAATAAAAAGTGATTAAGCATGGTATCAATAAAACATTCAGATCATCATGCAAAAAATGAGCCCTCTCCATAGATGCAAACATAATAGTTATGAGAGTCAGAATATGGCAGAATATTTTGTTAAAGTATTAAAACACAAAATATATGTACAGTGCCTTGCGAAAGTATTTGGCCCCCTGGAACTTTTCAACCTTTTGCCACATTTCAGGCTTCAAACAAAAAGATATAACATTTTACATTTTTGGTGAAGAATCAACAACAAGTGGGTCACAATTGTGAAGTGTTCCTTGGTCTTCACGATGCTCTCTGTGCTTTAAACAGAACCCTGAGACTATCACAGAGCAGGTGCATTTATACGGAGACTTGATTACACACAGGTGGATTCTATTTATCTTCATCAACCATTTAGGACAACATTGGATCATTCAGAGATCCTCAATGAACTTCTGGAGTGAGTTTTCTGAACTGAAAGTAAATGGGCCGAATAATTTTGCACGCCCCACTTTTCAGTTTTATTATTACAAAAAAAGTTTAAATGATCCAATAAATTTCGTTCCACTTCACAATTGTGACCCACTTGTTGTTGATTCTTCACCAAAAATGTAAAATGTTATATCTTTTTGTTTGAAGCCTGAAATGTGGCAAAAGGTTGAAAAGTTCCAGGGGGCCAAATACTTTCGCAAGGCACTGTATATATTTGTGGTATCACTGTGATGGTACTGATCCACAGAATTAATTTACTCACAAAACAAAGGCAAAATTGTGTTTTTTTCAAACTCTGCTGATTTAGAATTGTTTACAGCTTTCCACTACATATGTAATATGAAATGGTGCCATTAGAAAGCACATTTCCCGCAAAAAAAAAACAAAAAAAAAAAAAACAAAAGAAAAAAACAAGCCCTTATTGTTCTTTGTGAATGAAAAAATAAAATAAAATCTGTCTCCTGGAAGGCAAGGAATAAAAAACAAAAAGGAAAAAGCAGAAAATCACTACCTCAGAAGGGGATTATTGTTTGACTATTGTTTGACTATAGAAAATAGCAGGTTTCCTAGGTTTGTGCTATAAAAACATTTTGTAACTAATTTTTATTGAGTCACTGCATTTTATCATTCATTACATTTCAGTTTATTTTTAGCAGGTACCATTTTAGAGGAGATATAATTTATTGATTAATTGTTATTCCTTTTTTTAGAATGGGCAAACAAAAACGCAATAGTTTTTTTAATGGTCTTCACAGTGCAGGATAAATAATGGGGGTCATTTATTAAACTGGTGTAAAGTAGAACTGGCTTATTTACCTACAACAACCAATCCGATTCCTCCTTTCATTTTCCAAAGGAGCTGTCCAAAATGAAATGTGTTTATCGTACAAATCAATATAGACACATCAATGCCAATTATGTTGTTTTTGTTTTTTATATGTTTAAAGCTTTGCCATAGTAAAAAAAATGTTAGGCAAATGCTTTTACTTTTTTACTTTTTTGTTTTTGAAAATTTCACAGAACTTTTTTTTTAATTTCAATTGGAAATTTGAACATGCGGTCCTTCGATTGTTCTATAATACATTGTAATACTTCTGTATGCTGCACTGACAGGCAGTCTAGCAGGCTCTGCTTCTGTACATGGCCCTTGGTGGCCACTGTTAGGTTACTGTCTACAATGACAACCCATCAATACCTTGTGAACATGTCATGAAGACATCAATTCCCATTATGAAGGAGGCCCCCTTCCCATGTAAAGCTACTTAGGTGCTACAGGAGCGACAATAGGATCAAATGGTTGGATTTATATCTGCGCGGGCCATAAAAGCAGGATGGCGGCTGTATAATAAAGCCGGCAACCACAAGTGATGGTGTAGGCAAAGCTCTTCTGCCTGTAACATCACTATGATGTACTATTACAGTGGCTCAAGTTAAGGACTCATGCACATGACCGTATGTATTTAAACTTCTAGTTTTACAGAATCATTTACAATAAAACTATATGTAAATGTACTTACTCTATCACATGTTGCCAGATCACGCTGCATTTTCAAAGTGACTTTTGGTTTTCTTTAACTGTTGCAATTGTGTATTAGCTATTGTATTGTACCATATTATTAATGAATAAGGTACAACAGAGAAAATGTAATTGTTCTGATTCATGTTAGTATATGTTTTGTATATCTGAATATACAGTAATTATTTTCAAAAAGGGCACATGTACAAGACTGTATTATGAGGGTTGTACGGAACCTGAAAAAAGTATATGGACCTCATTGTATATCTGTATGCCTTCGCTACATACGGAGGCACAAAGAGATTTTTTCTGTTGGATTCTCTATATAATTGTATCATGTACCTTAAGATACCATATAACAGATCTATTATCCCCTAGAAGCCTTGTTCATATTGTAATAGAGAGCCATACAGAGGCACTATACAGCCGCACATATACAAAAGGATTAAAGGGTATGGGGGCCATAGAAACATCTCAAGCTTGGTAATATAATAGTACCGAGATATTCTGAGCATGCAATGCTTCACAAGCGTACCTTGCAGATACTAAAAGGGTACTAGGAAAAGTGCTGCATTCCCTACTGTACAGGTCCCAGCACCCGAATCCCCGCAGATGCCCTCCTCTAATGGCATGCTAGGACATTTCAGAAAATAAATATGCACAGAGGTGCACTAATATATACAGAACATGCTTTGAAAAGATTTGGGTTTTATGCTAAATAGGCAGAACACTGACATAATGCAGTATCAGTCTGACCATATCAGAATAACTCAGCTGTCTACAAACACTGCACAGCATACATATTTAATACAGTGTATAACTTGCATTCTGAATTTCTGCATTTTACAATATTAAAGCTTTGGTAAACAAGACACTGTCTCCTTTTGTATGCAAAACTGCTTCTTACTGGAAAACATCAACAGATCTGGAGAAGTTTTTTTTCTTTTTAAGTTTGTCTGGAATATACGAAGAAACTTCATTATCATTACTTTTGTACAATTATTATATAGAGGACTACCACTTTAAAGGGAATGTGTCATCAGAAAATGGTCTATTGCTGAAATCTAAGTTTTAAGTTTTTATGTTAAACAAGTTTTTTATGTTAAAGAATTTTTGTTCATGCTTTTTGTAATTTTCCATGTTGCTATCTATAGTATAAAAACAATACTAAAATCTTGTATAGAAATTACTAAGATAGGCACTACCTATCTTTTAATAATTTCTATACATTATTTGATTCACAGGGTTTGGGTGACCTGATAGATAGTGCACACTCGATCATCCATTTTATCGCAGTGTGAGCCGCCAAATATTTAATTGCATTCAATACTAAAATCTTGCATTTTTCCCCCTGGCCATGCAGCCTAATAATAGGTGCCACTTCTTGTTCCGTAGATGTCACTTTTCAGCAGTCATCTCATTATAATCACAGACAGGTTTACAGAAACAGATATCACCTATACTGTATATCGAGAACATAGGATTCACCACTCACAATAGGGGATTGTCACACCCTATCTACTACCTCCCTGCACAATGACCTCTCAACGGCGATGCCTAGAAAATGCTCCCATAGATATCAATGAATTCCATCTGGTCTATTTCATTTTTCATTTCTATTTTCATTTCATCTATGGGAATTAATAATCCATAATGATATCAGATGGCCGGTTTCAGATACGGGTGATGTAGTTTATGGGTGCAATATAGAGACCTCCTCCAGTTCAATGTCTGAGTATTGCATCTGTAAAATGGACAATAAATGTGTTATGACGGTAAGTTCTGTTCAGAAAATAAATAAATAAATAAATTAATATATATATATATATATATATATATATCTCAGAATGGGTTGTAATAATCTCATACATGCAGAAATGACCCCATTCAGTCATAGAAAGGTTTATTTAGTTGCAAAAATTTCTGCATAAGATACAGGTCTGTAATACCTTACCCATATACTGTACAACTGTGGAGTCGTGCTGTACATCTGTGCGCTTCCGACAGTATACGAGGGTGAATGGACTGGAGTTTTTCTCATATATAATATGCCCATGTCCTTTTGAAAGGTATATTGCTTGTATAGGGCTTTAATAATGTGTGGATCAATATATTCAATGTACAACCACAAAAGTTAAGTTTGGGCTCATTTGTTGTTTTCCTTGAATTCTATGGATGCTGTATAATATGATAAAACACGACTATCATCATAAAATAGAGAGAGATAAAGTACAAATGTATTTAGGTATTTTTGTTCTAATTGACGAACCATCTTTACTGTTAGCAATGTCAGACATACCAGTTGTAACATAATGGTAGAAGAATGCACCGTTTATACATAGGGCAACAGTGCCACATAGTGGACAACATTTTAATTGCATTATCTTTACTGGTCATACTGGGAAATACCCTATAAAAGAACTAATGTCAAACAAAAATTAAAAATCAGCAATCATTTCCTGTTAATATTTGTTACTTATTTTTATAGTGGTCAGGTTTTGTTTTCTGTTCATATTCATAGCCCATTTTCCCCCCTGGTAGTTTTGTCAATCACATGAAAATCACTTCCTCTACACAGGTCAGATGAGAGGTATGCACGCTGGGCTCATCTTAATGTGGGAAAAATGGAAAGTGCCATAAGAATGCATTCTTATTAGAGATGAGTGAATCATCCAAAATTCACTTCGCCGAATTTTCGTCGAACTTTTTAAAAAGTGAAGCTGCGTACAAATCATACGTTATTATGAGGTGTTTTGCAAACATTCGCACACTAATAACGAACGAACAGTTTTTTAAAGGTACGCAACTTATGTGAACACGTACGCATGAGCTTACAAATTGCGTACGAATCCTCAGTGTACTATTGTCTAGCGATTGCGTAATATGCCGGCACACACGACGCTAGGCCGCGGCGTGCACTCCTCGGAGGCAGAGCGAATTTTGCAAAATGACATCCAGGCGATCATCAGCATTTAGCTCTTGAGAGCTGAAATACATGATCCGGCTGATGGACCGGCAGGATTATGAATGGCACACACTGCCACCCGAACCAGCATAAGAAGGAGGCGATCCAGCAGGTGATCTAAGGCTTGCGCCATAGTTTCGACACTGTGCAGACCCCGGGCCAGATCCAACGGAAATGGTCCGATCTGAAGTTTAAGTGCCCAGAGTGGCTTAATGAGATCCGTGCAGCGATACGACAGGGTGAGTAACAAAATATTTGAAAAGTAAAAACATGTTTAAAAAAATTAGTGGACTGTATTGTATATATACCAGTGAGTGCTAATAATGAAAAAAGTATAGAAGGACAACGTGGGCATGAGTAGTGCGCTGCAGTAATTTTCTTTCATGCTAGGCCACGCCTCTAACTCCACCAAAACAAGTCAAGGTATTCTCAGATACGTGCCCCTTCCCAGTAATTTGCCTTAGGCTACTTTCACATATGTGGTGGTGATCCTACAGGCTGTTCTGTAGTATTTGTCCTGCCAATTCCCGGCGTTCTTGCTGAATAGCGGCCGGATCAGCGTCGTCCCCCATTATTGTTAATGGTGCTGGCCGTTCTCCCGTTTGTGTCAGGCAAATGCACTAGTGTGTAAGAAAGTACCCTAAGGGTCCATTCACATGTCCTGTTTTTCTTTCCTGATCCGATCCGCATCCGATCCGCAAATCATGTGGATAGGATGCGGATCCATTCATTTCAATGGGTCCTGAAAAAATGCGGACAGCACTCGGATCCGCATCCGTTGTTCCGTTCCGTTATGCGGATCCGCAAATAAGATAGAGCTTGTCCTACTTTTGTCCACATATGCGGTCCGTGGTCCCATTATAGTCAATGGGTCCGCAAAAAATGCGAATGATATGCGGAATCCATCAATATGTCATCCGCATATCATCCACAATTGCGGATCCGTTTCCAGGAAATAGAAAGAAATACCCTACCAACATATATTCCTCCTTCCTTTTTTTTGCGGGAAAAATGAAACGGATGCGGATGTACATTTGGTAAAAACGGAAGGTTTTTGCGGAAACACGGATCCGCAAAAAACGGACAGAAAATCTGGAAAAGAAAAATACGGACGTGTGAATGGAGCCTTAGATATATGCCCTTTCATAGTTAGCGCTTCCTCCTCCTACACACAGATTCACAGACGTGCTCATGCTGCAGCTAATGTGAGTGGGCGATATCAAAAGTATTCCCACTGTATTTAATGTTTTTTGATAGCTGCTGCACCACAGAGGAGCGCCTCTCACCCTCCTCAACAGCGAGAGAGAGGACCCCACCTGCCCCTCCAACACCACCAGCCTAACTTCCAGAGGTAGAAGGTAGGTAAAATAAAAAATGTAATGGGTGGACCTTCTCTCTTCAAAATATAAGCTAAATTTATGTCTTATCTTTTGTAGCTCGAACCGTCAGGGAGGAGTTTTCCCCTGGACCATGGGAAGACCACTCAGTATGGTGTCCAGTAAGTACAAACCCTAAACTGACCATGTGTGGCCTTCTCAGTGAGCTTCAAAGAAAAAAAAAAGGCTCAATACAGATACATGTCACTGAATACATCGTTCCAGTAGATATAACAAATATTTAATGACATGCAATTGCTAAAGTATTCTGATCCAGGTGCTGGTTTGAAATTTTAGAATTTTTTTCGTGGGACAACCACTTGAACTCGATCATACTAATTATATTACTGTTTCCACCCCTACAGATATCCCCACTGACTTTGAAGTGGAGGCAGCCTTACGCGAATTTGAAACCAGGCTCCATGCTGCCTCCCAGCTTATTCGCGGCCTGCAGCTGGAGCTCAGGGAAATGCAGGAGATGATAGCCAGACGTCGGCAAAGGGCGGCGTAACCTTTTTTTGTCCTTTCTTTTGTTTATTATTATATTATTTATTATTTGTTCAAAGTTGTTATTATTTATTACTAAAATTATTCTTGTAAAACCTCTGTTTTGAGTGTTTTTTTAAACCTTTAACTCATTCCTGTCATAGTGTAAAGAAGACTGGGGTGTCTGTTTAGGCCGAAGCCTCCAAAAATTGTGCATAGGCCGGAGCCCGCATTAGTGTGAAGAAGACAGGGATGTCTGCTTAGGAAGGAGCCTCCAAAAATTGTCCAAAGGCCATTTTCCCGGATTAATGAACACAGGGTGTCTGCCAGCCAAAGCATTAATAAATTACGCACACTCCGGTTCATGAATTACAGTCAGAGAAAAAGGCTTGGCTTGTTTGGACAACAAGCCTGTAAACATTCTACCTTGTAAAGATAGGCAGTGAAAATTATATATGGGCTTTTCATGGCTGCCCCAGCCAGTAGTAGTAGGGGACGGGGTATATCAGCAGAGAGTGATTAGTAAATACAACAAACTGCGGTGGAGTATAACAATCTCTGCTAATGTAACTTGTAACGGGAGGCGAAGGTAACAACAGTGTAACAATTTTATTTTTTAATTCCATTTTTATTTTTTTTTATTTTTTTTTAAATTTTTTTTTTTCATTTCAAAAAATTATTTTTTTTTTCATTTTCTTTTTTTTGGGGGGGGAGTAAAGGCTCCAAAACAAATTTAAGAATACTAAATAGAACTAATAACGGTGTATAACAACAGCTACTCGCCTGCTAAGTGCTAATGTAGAAAACGTAGGCGGAGGTAGACAACATTTTTGGGTTTTTAATAGGGTTTTGGTTTGGAGACTTTCGGGTTCGCACAGCCCATGACACAAGACGTTTGGCATGTAAGTTACGTTATGGGACGGCTGACAGCAACAGTGGGAAGACACTCGGACTGTTTTGGCCTACAAGGCCTGATCTAATCATCTGCCTCAGCAAGAGGAGTATGAAAATTGGAGGTAATCCAGCCTTTATTCATTTTTATAAAGGTGTTTTTTGGACACTGCCAGGTGACAGTTTGGTCCTTATGGGTGTCACCACCCCCCAGCAGCGCTAAAAACCCTCTCTTACATGACACTTGAGGCTGGGCAGGAAAGAAGCCCTAGTGCATAGTGGGAAAGTTCCGGCCACTCTTGTATTCTGCCTGCCCAGAAGTCCAAGGTGTCTGAGAAGAGGCTTTGCAAGCCAGACTGCAGGTAAGCCTGAACCTGTTCGTTGAGGTCCCTGAACGTCTCATCCTCATCCTCCTCCTGCATGACAAGGGAACTTTGGTGTTGGGGCTCCCCTACAGTGACAGCATGGCATGCAGAGAGATGTGCAGGATTTCCTTCCCCCATTGCCCCCTGCTGCATGAGCATCAGTGTCTTTTCCAGGACAAATATTAGTGGAATTATGTTGTTCACACCGCAGCTGTCCCGGCTAACCAATTTAGTGGCTTCTTCAAAGGGCATTAGAACCGTGCAGGCATCTCGGACCAGCCTACACTGATGGAAATCAAAGCCGCACCTGCTCCCTATGGTCGAAGATTCTGGCTGCTGCTGGACAAAATCATCCACTGCTCTACGCTGCTCAAGGAGCCGCTGCAACATATAAAGCGTGGAATTCCACCGGGTTCGCACATCACCTATCAACCGGTGTAGATGAAGACCGTTTTGCCGCTGCAGTTCCAGCAGAGCGTGGCGGGACACATAAGAATGGGTCAAATGAGTGCAAAGCTTCTGCGACTTTGCCAGCACTGTGCGCAGGCCAGTGAATGTTTTTAGAAATCTCTGCACCAATAGGTTTAGGACATGTGCCATACAGGGAGCATGTGTGAATTGACCCAGGTTCAGCGCTGCCACTATATTTGTCCCATTGTCACTCACTACCTTGCCCACTTCCAGCTGGCGGGGAGACAGCCAGTGCGCTATTTGCTGCTTGATGTAATGCAGCAAGCGCCTGCCTGTGTGGCTGCTGCTGCCGCCAAGACAGATTAAGTCTAAGACAGCGTGGCAGCGTTTCACCTGGCACATATAATATGAAGGAGGGGGGTTAACTCTCTGCCCTGATGCTCCAGCAGGCGGACTGCTCGTGGAGGTGGAGGAGGGAGCAGATAGGTGTGTGGTGGTCTGCAATCCTGGCTAGAAACTGTGTGGAGGTGCCAAAAGCAATTGGCCCTGTTGCTGGGGGGTTGCTGCCTTGCTGCCACTAAAAACATTCAGCCAGTGGGCCATAAAGGACATGTATTGCCCCTGGCCATACGCACTGCTCCAGGTGTCGACTGTGATATGCACGGTGCTGCAGAGAGACAGCTGCAGGGAGTATCCAATATTGTCTGCTACGTGGGTGTAAAGGGCGGGGATAGCTTTGTTTGAGAAGTAATGCCGGCTAGGGATCTGCCAGCATGGCTGAGCGCAAACCATTAGCTCCCTAAAAGCTGTACAGTCAACTAAATTGTACGGTAGAGACTGCACAGCCAGCAACTTGGTCAGGTGACAATTCAGTTTGCGCACTGTTGGATTACTTGTGGCGTAAACCTGCTTCCTGGCCAGGCACTCGGCGATGGACGGCTGGCGAATAAGAGGAGGTGGAGAAATGCACGCTGTGGGCGTGGATGCCCCTGGATGCGGGCTGAGTTACGCTCCTGGATGCAGCCTGCCTGACGCAAGGGACCCCGGGAGAAGTAGCCAGCTCTTCAGTATTAATGCGCTGCTCTAAATTGGCGGCATTACGCCGCTTCAGATGGTTCCACAGAGCAGTGGCCCCTACATTTGTGACTTTCCCACGGCTCAATTTCTGTTTACAGAAAATACACGTGGCCGTGCTGATGTCCCCCGGCAGAGTGGTGAAATACTTCCACACACCCGACGTGCACCCTTCACAGCTGGCCAAGCTTGTAGCCCTTGCACGCTTAGACTCTGGTGCTGGCCCCACTATACTTGGGGTCTCACTAGTTCCCAAGGAAGGCCTGGCCCTGGGCCTAACTTGACTCTGCCCTCTGTTGCTGCCACTACTACCACCCTCCTCCTCTGAGATCATATCCTCCTCACCAGCCCCGTCCGCCTCCTAGGTCCTCCGGTCTAACACATCAGATTCATCATCAGACTCCTCCCCACCACTTTTTTCGGACTGCAAATTAGGTTGTTCCCCACCAACCTCCAATTCTGGGCAGTCCAAACTGTGACTGCCCTCTAAGAAATCCTCGGGGAGGCTTTCCTCTATAACCGCCGGATTATGCAGTGGGGTTCGGTGGCCTTTTATTTTACAAATTGCAGAAGGGACACCACTAAGAGGGGGCCTCGAAGCCCAAGAGGTGGCAGAAAATGACGGGCTTTGCTGGAGCGGAATGGTGAAGCATGAGGAACGCTCTGAGTCTGACCCCTGGCTACATATGGATACTGTATCAGCAGATGACAGCAGATCATCCGGCTGTGATTGAGATGAGTGTGCCATCCACTCCACTACCTCATCAACTTTCTCCTCCAATACAGTTTTGCTCCTTGGTGGGTTAGCCTGGTGGAACACTGGCCAAGTATTGCGAATTCTACAAGTAGAAGCTCCAGCTACAGGTCCTTTGGCACTACTGCCCTGTGCCACCTTCTCCTTTTTTTTGGAGCTCGAGGTCTGGCTGGAACCCTATTGCTTTTCCATGCCAGACATTTTTCACTTGACTATGGCCCTGCAGCTGGTCTTTGTCTCTCTCCTTGTCTCTCTCCCTGTCTCTCTCCCTGTCTGATTAATTATTAGCCCTGCACTGGCCCTGCACTGGCCCTGCAGTATCCCAGATATGTGTAATATGGATTCCCAGAACAATTACACCCCAATTTTAACACAAGAGTTCTCTGTCTTTAGGAACTTCACAGACAGTGCTTCTGCTCGTCTCAGCAGTCGCAGCACAACTGATGCGTCACTGGCTTACCGAGCCTGAGCCAATCAGAGCTAGCCCTTCGTGACCGCTTTCTTCCCAGGCTTTTTGCCGCACGAATAACAAACTAATAGTAAAAGTTCGCTAATTAACTGAATTTGTACGCATCAGTGTATAAAGTAACTTATACGTAGCATTAGCGTACAATTCATCGGACAAGTATGTAGCGAATGCGTAGAAAGCTTTAAGAACATTTTCAGATCTAATGAAGCGAATCTCAAAAAATTCGGGTTCGCTTCGCAGCGGAAAATTTCCAAGATTCGTAACGAATCTACGAAGCGGTGAATAGATTCGCTCATGTCTAATTCTTATATTAATAAAAATACTATAAAAATAAATAAAGAATGTATATCCGCACCTTCAGAAGTCTGACATGTATAGTAATATTCTTCTGCTTCGCTCCACATGTACAATGTATGTAGAATATGTGGTGTGTTGTGTGTGTGGTGTTCATCTTGTTCATGTGGTCTCATACACAGACCTCAGCAGTAGAGAGATCAGTCAGACTCCATCATCAGACGTAACTTCTTCAAGTGTCTGTCTTGTTAGAGATGCAACTCATTTCTTTAAATTACCAGTGCCCAGTTGTAACCTTCATTACATCTTTGGGGTCCAGTACAGTAGACCCTCGGGAACTCACAGCATTGTACATGACTATGAGGCAATCCAAGTCACCTGAGCGTTGTCATTCCAGAAAATGTGGTCCTCACATTGACCATATTTCTCAGACCGCATACACACACACACATTAAACTGAAATTAACCAAAAGGGACACATCCATCATATAGCAGTGCTTTTTAAACTCAATGTGCAGTGTGCTGGTGGCCTACTGTATAAGGGGTTAATGTGTTTGGCTGTGTACTGTATGGGAGAGAGCGTTAACTAGCTCAGCTACTATGTGGTGGTTGAGTGTGGGCATTTCACCACCCATCTAGCTAGGTGTTACTGTTAGTGTGTAGCTGGTATCTAAGAAGAGAGGCAGTAAACAGAGAAACTCTTGCCCTGTGAACTAAGATCAGTCCGTAAAGCGACATCATATGTATCAGCCTCTGAGGAAAAGAACTGCTGGATTTTTCAAAAGGATAGAGTGGACATTGCAGAGAAGAGTTCTGAGAATCTGTCAAGGAAAGTAATGCCTATACTTTGGCTATAGACTTCCCTGCATTTTGGTTGGGGTAATAAACCTCAGGTCCCTCACCATATTAAAGAGACAGGCTGGTCATATGTTTGAAGGACTGCATCCTGCTGAGGGTATTGTGGAAATACAGAGATAGAGATAATGAGAGAGAAAGGTTGCACAGAACTGGGAGTATTGCATAGCTTATCTGGAGAGAGACTTGGAGGAAATCTTTATACTGCCAAAACCCCCCTCTACACAGCCTTGTAAAAGCTGCCTATGCAATGTGTATGAGAACTGTGCCTACCTCTGCCAGCACATGCATTTGTGAAGTGCTGAAGTTTCCAGTAAAACGGTCCATCTGTTACTTCTGAAACCAGCCTCATCATTGCAAAGTGTGCTGCCTTCTTCATCGGAAAGATGAAGTTTATTTTCTTCCACTGGCCTGGTTACCGGTCCACCATCTTACCACTCCAATTATTACCTTCTACTATCCCCTCTCAAATAAAGACTCAGACACCATAGTGGATTTTATCAGCCACAGCAGCCATTTTATTCAAAAAATACAAAAATATAAACACCATAAATGACAAAGGAAGGTCCTCGGCGTCTACATAATTGATTAACTTAAATTCCCATGCAGGGAACTCCACCTTGCCTCCAGCCATTGATCACCAGCTCGGAGACACCAACAAATCCGCCACCAACCAAGGGAGGCCAGCCCCAACCGTGGAGCCCTCCCCCCTCAGCAACCAAACAACTCAGAGGACCTCCCACCGCCACCAACACACAGGCTTGTCTCAATGCTACCTTGCAACCCCAAACACCGTAAATCTGTCCCTACCGAATTCAGAAGAACTCCATCCCTCCTCCAAAACTCACCGACCCCTTGCTCCAACTCACAATGCCGCACTGCCACAGCACCATTCCTAGTCAAAAAATGGTCCACCGCTGATTCATTTTAATCCTGGCTTTATTTAGGTGCTCCACTGACCTAACGTCCCTCCATACCTTCCGAGGCACTATGTCAGACCATACCATTACCATCCCCAGAAACAGTGACCACAAATGCAATAAGTTGAACTTCAGGTCCCTAATCAATTCACTACACGGACTCAACCTCAGGTCATTCCCCCCAACATGCAGCACCAATATGTCTGGAGGGCGATCCAGGCTAACAAATCTGTGGACCTCTGGCAAAACCCCACTCCATAACATACCTCTTCGACCCAGCCAATGTAGCCTCGCCACCTCCCTGGAAAAGCCTAACTGACGTCCCTCTGGCCACACTTCTGCCATCAAAGCTCCCCAGAACACTAAGGAATGACCAAAAATCCATACAAGGGCCAGAGAAAAACCTGAAAAAAGAAAACAGACAAGAAAAACACACTAACCACTGAAAACGCACTGCCCACAACAAGCATCCTACACTGCTCCCACATTTTGCGACCTACCCAGTGGAACATAGGACCAGAACCTTACTGACTCCCAATGCCCTATTCTCCGAATCACATCCTACCCAAGGCCCAGACGGGCAGCTTCAGTAGCTGCCCCTATCCTAAACGAATGCCCCATGTAATCCTTTAGATTGATCCCTAACGACCGCAAACGCCACCGAAAGACTGAAACTGCCTGCGATGATCCTCTCCCAAAGGCAAACGCCTCCACCTTTTCGAAGCCTACGACACCAAAAATGATTTTGTGATGTCTGGAAACCTCTGCAACTTAAACCCAAATGCCAAACCCGCCACACACCTGTTCAAACCCCTGCAGCTTAAACCCAAATGCCAAACCCGTCATGCACCTGCTCAATTTGGCAACTGACCACCCTTTGTCCCTGCAATGGTCCAAGAACAACAGCAAAGGAATCTCTAAATCCCCCCAGACACATCCAATGCATCACACCAACCTTCCCAATACCTCCAAACCGACGAATACGCAGCCCACGTGCCTAGCGCTAACGACGATCTAATAAAAGTGGCTACAGTTCTTCCAGCAGATCCCACAGATAATTCGGACATACCAAACCCACGTTGTGCACCTCTGGTGCCAACTGCCTGAACCTGCAAACGGGAAAGTGCGTCGGCAATGCAATTTTGAACCCCTGGCACATGCACCACCACCACCAATGCATTGATAGATAAAGAAGACAAAACTAAATGCTTTAACAATCTTATCACCGGTGGGGATGAGGTGGACAACTGGTTAACTGCCTGAACCAAGCCCAAATTGTCACAGTGGAAACGGACCTTTCGGTCTCGAAAAACGTCACCCCAAAGAACGACCATCACAACAATCGGGAACAGCTCAAGCAATGCCAAATTGCGCACCCAACCCCTCAAGACTCACCAGTTGGGCCAGCGTTCTGCACACTATTGACCCTGACAAAACACTCCAAACCCCACCAGATGAATCTGAATACAACTTAAAATCAAATGAATCCACAACTCCAGCCATGACCAACAGCCGCCCATTAAAAGTTTCCAAAAATGAAGCCCAAACCCACAAATCCTCCCTCAACTCCCTACTTAACCGAATAAAATGATGGGGGAAAGCCACCCCAGCAGTAGCCACTTGTTGAAAATTCTCACCATCGTCATATTGCGACAGGCAAAATTTAGTTTACCCAGAAGAAACTAACTCCCAAATTTTTTTAGTTTTTTTCCTGAGCCAACGGAATACCAAAATTCTTAAGTACCGACTCCAAAGAATGCAACAATAAGGAACACACCCCAGAATCCAGAGGGCCCAAATACAAAAAATCATCCAAGTAATGGATGACGGATAAACAACCTGAAACATCGGACACAACCCACTCCAGAAAC
Source organism: Rhinella marina (assembly GCA_900303285.1). Taxonomy (NCBI): domain Eukaryota; kingdom Metazoa; phylum Chordata; class Amphibia; order Anura; family Bufonidae; genus Rhinella; species Rhinella marina. The sequence goes on along the minus strand of ONZH01023879.1, from coordinate 35,855 downwards.
GTGCTAATTGTTTCAAAGTACGCGCAAGACAATGAGGCACCGTTCCACAAAATACCACCCTTCCCAGTAACAACCCAACAAATGTATACTTTCCAGGTGCACCGGAAGCAAACGAAACGCTGCCTCAACATCCGAAGAAGAAGATGGTAAAGTAGACAGCGCCGCCAGCATGGAGTCTGTGGGAGAGGCACAGGGAGGCACACTAAGGAGGCAGGTAACACTACCACATGATCTACACTAGTGTTATCTGTGGTTTTACATAGGACTGCAGGTAACACTACCACATGATCTACACTAGTGTTATCTGTGGTTTTACATAGGACTGTAGGTAACACTACCACATGATATACACTAGTGTTATCTGTGGTTTTACATAGGACTGCAGGTAACACTACCACATGATCTACACTAGTGTTATCTGTGGTTTTACAAAGGACTGCGGGTAACACTACCACATGATCTACACTAGTGTTATCTGTGGTTTTACATAGGACTGCAGGTAAAACTACCACATGATCTACACTAGTGTTATCTGTGGTTTTACATAGGACTGTAGGTAACACTACCACATGATATACACTAGTGTTATCTGTGGTTTTACATAGGACTGCAGGTAACACTACCACATGATCTACACTAGTGTTAGCTATGGTTTTACATAGGACTGCAGGTAAAACTACCACATGATCTACACTAGTGTTATCTGTGGTTTTACATAGGACTGTAGGTAACACTACCACATGATGTACACTAGTGTTATCTGTGGTTTTACATAGGACCGCAGGTAACACTATAATATATCCCTGTGTGTGTATATATATATATATATATACACACAATATACAGTTACAATAATTGTACTTTATATTTGGGTGGGGGGCCCAGTTCTGAGATTCGCTATGGGGCCCCTCGATTTCTATGTACGCCCCTGTACACATACCAGCACTTTTTTGCACACATACTTCTACACATACCAGCACTCTTTTACACGCATACTTCTACAAATGATGGTGCTCTTTTACACACAATTCTATACATGCCGGCATACTTTTACACATGACGATGCTCTATTAGATGCACTTTTCTACATCCTGGCACTATTTTACACGCATACTTCTATACATGTTGGCTCTTTTACACACATAATTATACATATGCCGGTGCTCTTTTACACACATACTTCATAGTTGTCAGCACTCTTTTACACACATACAGTACAGACCAAAAGTTTGGACACACCTTCTCATTCAAACAATTTTTCATGAAAATTGTAGATTCACACTGAAGGCATCAAAACTATGAATTAACATATGTGGAATTATATACTTAACAAAAAAGTGTGAAAAAACTGAAATTTGTCTTATATTGTAGGTTCTTCAAAGTAGCCACCTTTTGCTTTGATTAGTGCTTTGCACACTCTTGGCATTCTCTTGATGAGCTTCAAGAGGCAGTCACCTGAAATGGTATTCCAACAGTCTTGAAGGAGTTCCCAGAGATGCTTAGCACTTGTTGGCCCTTTTGCCTTCACTCTGCGGTCCAGCTCACCCCAAACCATCTCGATTGGGTTCAGGTCTGGTGACAGTGGAGGCCAGGTCATCTGGCGTAGCACCCCATCACTCTCCTTCTTGGTCAAATAGCCCTTACACAGCCTGGAGGTGTGTTTGGGGTCAATGTCCTGTTGATAAATAAATGATGGTCCAACTAAACGCAAACCGGATGGAATAGCATGCCGCTGCAAGATGCTGTGGTAGCCTTGCTTGTTCAGTATGCCTTCAATTTTGAATAAATCCCGAACAGTGTCACCAGTAAAGCACCCCCACACCATCACACCTGCTCCATGCTTCACGGTGGGAACCAGGCATGTAGAGTCCACCCGTTCACCTTTTCTACATTGCACAAAGACACGGTGGTTGGAACCAAAGATCTCAAATTTTGACTCATCAGACCAAAGCAAAGATTTCCACTGGTCTAATGTCCATTCCTTGTGTTCTTTAGCCCAAACAAGTCTCTTCTGCTTGTTGCCTGTCCTTAGCAGTGATTTCCTAGCAGCTATTTTACCATGAAGGCCTGCTGCACACAGTCTCCTCTTAACAGTTGGTGTAGAGATGTGTCTGCTGCTAGAACTCTGTGTGGCATTGACCTGGTCTCTAATCTGAGCTGCTGTTAACCTGCGATTTCTGAGGCTGGTGACTCGGATGAACTTATCCTCCGCAGCAGAGGTGACTCTTGGTCTTCTTTTCCTGGGCCGGTCCTCATGTGAGCCAGTTTCTTTGTAGCGCTTGATGGTTTTTGCGACTGCACTTGGGGACACTTTCAAAGTTTTCCCAATTTTTCGGACTGACTGACCTTCATTTCTTAAAGTAATGATGGCCACTCGTTTTTCTTTACTTAGCTGCTTTTTTCTTGCCATAATACAAATTCTAACAGTCTATTCAGTAGGACTATCAGCTGTATATCCACCTGACTTCTGCCCAACACAACTCATGGTCCCAACCTCATTTATAAGGCAAGAAATCCCACTTATTAAACCTGACAGGGCACACCTGTGAAGTGAAAATCATTTCAGGTGACTACCTCTTGAAGCTCATCAAGAGAATGCCAAGAGTGTGCAAAGTAGTAATCAAAGCAAAAGATGGCTACTTTGAAGAACCAAGAATATAAGACATATTTTCAGTTGTTTCACACTTTTTTGTTAAGTATATAATTCCACATGTGTTAATTCATAGTTTTGATGCCTTCAGTGTGAATGTACAATTTTCATAGTCATGAAAATACAGAAAACTCTTTGAATGTACTGTACTTCTACGTATGACGGGACTCTTTTATACACATACTTCTACACATGATGGCGCTACTTTACAACCATACTTCTATACATGACAGCACTCTTTTACAAGCATACTTCTACATATGCCGGTGCTCTTTTTCATGCATATTTGTACACATGCCAGCACTCTGTTCGCTGTCCATTGTTTGCTGACATAGAAATGAATGGGTCTGTCTGCAATCTTTAAAAAAAAAATGCAGATAGCACATAAAAGGAAAATACGGTTGCGTGCATAAAGCCTTACATGCATATTTGTACACATGCTCACAGGCAATTACATGCACAGGATCAAGCCTGGCATGCGCTGTGGCTTGTAAAGGGGTTATGGCCAATTGCCTTTTTATTTCATGTGTTACCTAATGAAGCTGGGAACATGAAATAAAACAAACAAAAGAAAAACGGATAAACCCTTTAAGCCTACACAATGATTTGGGCCCGAGATGTGTTGTGCAACCTAGGATCACAGTAACAAAATGCTACTTTGAGTTAAAATGAATGGAGGTTGTGACCTGGAGGTTTCTTGCAATCACAATCAAATTTGAAAGAAATTCAGCGGGTTGGATTTTTGTCGGTTCACAGCCCCATTTACTTTTAGGCCCCTTTCACACAAGCGAGTTACACGCATTGGACTCACATTGTGTGTCAGCGAGAGCACCCGTGCTGACCTTCCCAACACTGATGGGTCACATAGTATTATATTGATTTATGATGCTATGTAACCCTTTCAGTGTAAACCCTGTCAGTGTTATGCAATACATTCTAGAACTGAAAGTGTTACATAGCATCATGCTCCAATATTAGTTGCAATGTAATACAGTGTTGCAGCAGGCTTTTAGCTGCCCAGATTAACATACTGTACTTTATGGCACATCATTACTCACATAGTGGACTGTCACACAGGGGCATACATAGAAATCATTGGGCCCCATAGCAAGAATCTGAATGGGGCCCCTAACCCTGTCCACTACCCCGACCCATCCCACATGCTACCCTGGCTCCTCCCATGCCACACCCCCATTTGCCAATAAAGAAATGTATACATGAGCTATTGATTTATTTATTTATTTTTTTAAATTAAGAAGACGTTAACTGAATGGGGGCAGCCACAAGGATGGATTACTCTGTATATTATACAGCATGGTGTACGGATTATACTGTATATTATACAGCATGGTGTACGGATTATACTGTATACTATACAGCATGGTGTACGGATTATACTGTATACTATACAGCATGGAGTACGGATTATACTCTATATTATACAGCATGGTGTATGGATTATACTATATATTATACAGCATGGTGTACGGATTATGCTGTATACTATACAGCATGGTGTACGGATTATACTGTATACTATACAGCGTGGTGTACGGATTATACTGTATACTATACAGCATGGTGTACGGATTATACTGTATACTATACGGCATGGTGTACGGATTATACTGTATACTATAGGGCATGGTGTACGGATTATACTGTATATTATACAGCATGGTGTACGGATTATACTGTATATTATACAGCATGATGTACAGATTATACTGTATACTATACAGCATGGTGTACGGATTATATTGTATATTATACAGCATGGTGTACGGATTATACTGTATACTATACAGCATGGTGTATGGATTATACTGTATACTATATAGCATGGTGTACGGATTATACTGTATACTATACAGCATGGTGTACGGATTATACTGTATATTATATAGCATGGTTTACGGATTATACTGTATACTATACAGTATGGAGTACGGATTATACTGTATACTATACAGCATGGTGTACGGATTATGCTGTATACTATACAGCATGGTGTACGGATTATACTGTATACTATATAGCATGGTGTATGGATTATACTGTATACTATATAGCATGGTGTACGGATTATACTCTATATTATACAGCATGGCGTACAGATTATACTGTATACTATACAGCATGGTGTACGGATTATACTGTATATTATACAGCATGGAGTACGGATTATACTGTATATTATACAGCATGGTGTACGGATTATACTGTATATTACATAGCATGGTTTACGGATTATACTGTATACTATACAGTATGGAGTACGGATTATACTGTATACTATACAGCATGGTGTAGGAATTATACTGTATATTATGCAGCATGGTGTACGGATTATAAGGTATTCTATACAGCATGGTGTACGGATTATACTGTATACTATACAGCATGGTGTAGGGATTATACTGTATATTATACAGCATGGTGTACGGATTATACTGTATACTATACAGCATGGTGTAGGGGTTATACTGTGTATTATACAGCATGGTGTACGGATTATACTGTATATTATACAGCATGGTGTACAGATTATACTGTGTATTATACAGTATGGTATATGGATTATACTGTATATTATACAGTATAGCATTGGATTATACTGTACATTGTATATCATGGTACAGGGATTATAATATATACTGTATAACAAATGCATGGCGGTTACACCATGCCGGACAATATAACCCCTGTGCCACGCTGTACAATATACAGTACGTACAGTGTATGCATATACCCACACACATACATACACACACATACATAGACACATACATACATACATACATACATACATACACACACATACATACATACACACACATACATACATACATGAAGCACATAAAAACTTAAAGTTACTTGTCCCTTGTCCTGACGTCACTCTGGAGCGGGCTGGGCCTTGGTCTTCTTCTTTCCCCTCTTGCCGCACTGCACAGGTCCTTCCCTGTCCAGGAGCAGCAGCGCAGCATGAGGGAGGAGGCGGGCCCAGCTGGGAGTGCACAGGAGCCCTCTCAAGACGTTGGGTTAGGGTAAAAGTTGCGGCGGTGAGCGGGCCAGGAGAGGCCCGGAGCGCAGGGACAGGACGCATCTTAATGATGCAGATTAGGGGGCAGGGCCTCCCGTGCGCTCTGGGACCCCCTGTGCCGTGGGCCCCATAGCAGTGGCGTGGTCTGCCTATATGGGCGGTACGCCACTGCTGTCACACATGCAGATGCTATTTTTCCCACTGCCTCACACAGGCAGGCACTCTAACATACACAGACTGGCATACATGCAGTTACATACACACACTTGTATACATATAGGCACTCTTATATACACACTTACACTCATGCAAGCACTCTTACATACACATACACTTATACTCATGCAGGCATTCTTACATAAACACACTTATACTCATATAGGCACTCTTACATACACACACTTATACTCATGCAGGCACTCTTACATACACACATTTTCACACACGTAGGCACTCTTACATACACGCACTGTCATACATGAAGCCACTATTACATATGTAATACCCCAGAGTGGTAGTACCATTTTCTACACCCTGCTACTGTCTTTAAATGCTGTCCACAATGTCATCTGTGTATTTATTTAAGTTCCTTTGTCACTGTGCATTGCTCTGAATCTGTTACGTTCATGTAATGTTCCTGGTTGTCCAGCAGATGGTACTGTGTTTCTAGCAGAGAGAGATAGAGAGATAGAAATCCTTAGATAGAATGGAACTTACCATTCCATTCTCTCCCTTTTGGGCAAAAGTGGGCCAGTCCAGTTTCAGTTTCCTACCAAAGAGATTGCAGTTGGGTTGCAGTTCTAGTTTATTCGAGTTTAGACTTGATAGTGGAGCTGAGAAGACATTAAAGATGTAGCAGTGAGGAAAAAGTTCCCCCTACTGCATCAGAAGTCTCTGCACCAGAAGAAGCTCATAGAGCATCCTGACTCCTTACAGATTTACAGACAGAATATTGTGAGGGGGTCAACAACCAAAGGCACCCCACTCCAAAGGAACCAGAACAACCCTAATGGCAGGGTATACAGTATATACGAAGTGGAGGTGATGGCAGGTAGTGAGGGTATACAATATATACAAAGTAGAGGTGATGGCAGGTAGTAAGGGTATACAGTATATACAAAGTGGAGGTGATGGCAGGTAGTGAGTGTATACAGTATATACAAAGTGGAGGTGATGGCAGATAGTGAGGGTATACAGTATATACAGAGCGGAAGTTATGGCAGACAGTATATACAGAGAGGAGGTTATGGCAGACAGTGAGAGTATACACTATATACAGAGTGGAGGTGATGGCAGGTAGTGAGGATATACAGTATACACAGAGTGGAGTTAATGGCAGGTGGTGAGGGTATACAGTATACACAGAGAGGAGGTGATAGCAGACAGGGAGGGTATACACAGGGCAGTTTCTAGGGAATTTTACCAACAGGGCGAACATTAAAAAAGCGCCGCCCCAAATAAATAACACTGATTTAAACAATGTTGCATAGCATGCACAGCCCCCCGCCACCCTGCACACTATGCTACAGGGGTATAACTACCAGCAGGGCCGATTCTAGCTTTTCTGCTGCCTGAGGCGAAAAATGAAATGATGTTTTCTCTTTTCTGTTCACCTGCTCACCGCAGCATTTGCAGTGGTGATCAGGTAAACAGAGCAGAGAAGGCAGTGCTTATACAGGTACACAGAGCTCCACATATGTACCTTTTACATCCAGTGACATCTCCTCTGATGTAGATGTTATCTTTCCTCATCTTCTCCTGTCAGACCAGACCGCCATGATGATTTCTTTCAGCCATCTCTTCTCTCTACAGAGTTTGACAAACAGACATTTTAGTTTCCTACTTTTCCATCATCCTCCTCACTTTCTGAACATTCCATTTTGACACCTCTAATACTGTGCCCGCTGTGCTCCCCAAAACTATACTGTAGAAACAGTCCCCATAAAAATACTGGTACAGCACAGATAGTGTGCCAGTACAAAAAATACCCCCTTACCTTTCAGATCAGACCCATATCAAACCTCAGATGAGAACCCCATCTCAGACCAGACCTTCATTAGACGTCTGCCAGACCCAATATCAGACCTCAGATCAGACCCCCATTAGACCTTCATGTCATAACCCCCTCCATCTCAGACCAACCCCCCATGTATAAAAACTCAGACCAGACCCCCATCAGACCTCTGACCCCCATATCAGACCTCAGACCAGACCTCCAGACCCCAATATCAAACCCCCATTAGACCTCCAGACCCTCATTAGACTTACTGACCCCCATATCAGACCTCAGATCCCCATATCAGCCCTTTAGATCCCCAATCAGACCTTCAGACCCACAATCAGACTTCAGACCCACCATCAGACCTTCAGACCCCCATATCAGGCTTTAGACCCTCAATCAGACCTCAGATGCCCCATATCAGACCTCAGACCCCCATATCAGACCTCAGATCAGCCCATCAGACCCCCTTATCAGCCCTTCAGACCCCCCTTATCAGACCCCAGATCAGCCCATCAGACCCCCTTATCAGCCATTCAGACCCCCTTATCAGACCTCAGATCAGACTTAAAAAAATAAATTAACTTACCTCTCCTGCTCAGCCGCTCCTCTCCTCTTCTGGCGCGCTCCCGTTCTCCTCTCTTCTCAGGGCCCGCGCTGCAGTCACCTGACCTCCTGCAGCGTCAGGTCAGAGTGTGCTCTGTACGTCCTGACACTGTAGGCAGCCAGGACACAGCAGCGCAGGACCTGTGAGCTGGAGGAGGGGTAAGTATAGCGCTTTGCCCCCCCCTTCCCCCGTCTCCTGCATATGCGCGCGTCTCAAGGAAGAAGAGGGGGGCGCCGTGGTATATTCCAAATATACCACGGCGCCCCCCTCTTTTTCCTTGAAACGTGCGCCCCGTGCAGTCCCGTGCGGTCGCACCCCCTGCCCGGTTGTAGAAACGGCGCTGGGTATACAGTATATACAGAGTAGAGGTGATAGCAGGTAGTCCGGGTATACAGTATACACAGAGAGGAGGTGATTTCAGACAGTGAGGGTATACAGTATATACAGAGTGGAGGTGATGGCACATAGTGAGGGTATACAGTATATATAGAGAGGAGGTATACCTCCCAACCGTCCTGGATCCAGCGAGACAGTCCTGGATTTCAGTGGATGTCCCGTGGTCCTGGTACGGGGGTGGTATGTCCCGCTGTCTGGCAGCTGTCCCTGCTTCAGCAGAGATAGCTGCCTGTAATGATGAAGAAGAGAGCCATCGACTGCCTGCTCTATCATTCCTCTCACTTCCCGACACTCCACACTGCTAGTCTGTGCAGGGGGCAGGGACGACAGTCAGCCTCTGCTCCTCCTCCTCCACAGATCAGAGCAGCCGATGTGTATCCTGTTGCTGCTGAAGGAGGTGAGTATGTGTTTTTTTTTTTTTTTTTACTTTCTGTGAAGGGGGCACAATGCTGACATAATTACTGTGTGGTGGCATAAAGGAAGATAATTACTATGTGGTTGCATTTACGGGACTGGGTGGGATTAGGTGTTTAGTTATGTTTTGGGAGGGGTTAGAGGCGTGGTCAGTATATACAGAGCGGAGGTGATGCAGGTAGTGAGGGTATACAGTATATACAGAGCGGAGGTGATGTAGGTAGTGTGGGTATACAGTATATAGAGAGTGGAGGTGATGGCAGATAGTGAGAGTATACAGTATATCAATATATACAGTATATTGCAAACTCGCTGTATTAGATTGCTTGTAAACAGCTATTCCCAGATCGCCCTTTAAATCCAGAGGGCAATCTAAAACAGCGCGTCTGCGATTTCTGTTAAGCCAATTTTTGCTGTCTGTGAGTCTACGTGCTCCAGCTTTAAAGTGTTAGTCTCATCTTAGACAATGGGGGAAAATCGCTAGGATATGCCCCCATTGTCTTATGGGATCCACACCTATATCGAGAACGGAACCCCAAAAGTAAAGGAGGGCGCACTGCACATGCGCAACCGCCCTCCACTCATTTCTATGGGGCCGGCGAAAATAGCGATTTCCGTCAGCTACATAGAAATGAATGGGAGCGGTGGCCGCGCATGAGCAGTGCGCTCCCATTCATTTCTATGGGAGCAGCGGGGGAAACCTGGGGTCCTCCAGGCACAGCGCTCCCCCCTCCGATCTCGATATAGGTGCGGGTCCCAACGGTGGGACCCGCACCTATAAGACAATGGGGGCATATCCAAGCGATATGCCACCCATTGTCTAAGATGAGAATACCCCTTTAAGGGCTTTTTTTCTGGGACACCATGGTGAGTGTCTCCTGCAACTGCTTCAGTGCCAATACTGTGACTTGCTCACAGCAGGATAAGGGTGAGCATCTTACTGTGCCTTATATACATGTAATTGTTGGCGTACGTTATCACACTAGAGGCGATATCTCTGTCTTCTTCTCTTTACCAAAACATCTACAAACTATAATGATAGGATCACTCAACTAATGCTTGTACATGAATTCTGTTCCTTTTGAAGATTAAAAAAAGATAGACAGTTGCCCAAAATACTTAGACCTGAAAGCCAACTGGTATCAACTTACCTGGAGATGCTCTGAGCTAATTAGGCTAATTTCACATCTGCAGCATGGAGGTCCGGCAGAGAATTCTGGGAATTGGCCGGACACAACCCACTGCATGCTGCGGTTTGTGTACGGATGATTCCTGGCATCCTCTGCCAGAATGCATTTTAGCCAGAATGCGTCCGGACTTCCGCTGGACCCCGTTATACTTAATGGAACTAGCAGACATTCCATTTGCATGAAATGAATTGCGCTTTAATAATAAATAATAATTACTGATGAGTAAAGTTTAGAAAAATTCAATTGTGCTGTTTCACCAAATTTCACAAAGAAGCACATTTCTTTATAAGTAGCGAGCGCAATGATGAGGAACTCTGATTGCACCGTTACCACTGTCATTGAACCCCTGAGATGCCACGTTCATCACTGGTTGAGGCATCTGAGAATAATAGTGAGGGCTTTCAGGGTTCAATCAGTTAAAAAAAAATAAATAAATAAAAGAATCACCTTATCCATTTGAGCGTGAAGAGGCTGCCACGGCCATGTTGATTGAAGATCCAGAGTAAAATCTTGTGCTGTGCGTGATGACATCTTCATGATGGCCTTATGATGTCACCATGCATGAGATTTCTTGCAGGATCTTCAATCAACATGGCCGCTGCGGCCTTTTCGCGCTCAAATGGATGAGGTGAGTATGAATTTTTTTTTTCAACTGCCATTTCAGGGAAAATTAACTTGCTACCACGAGCACGAGGAAATTCAGCTTTGCAACAAATCAAATTTTCCCTGAGATGGAAGTCCACTTCTGATACTTTGATTTGCTCAACCCTAATAATAATACTAATAATAAAAAAAATGGGTTGTGTCACTTCAGCTATGGAAGATGTCCATAAAGTACAAGCTGACTTGAACACTCTCAATGATTGGGCCTTCACTTGGCAGATAAGGTTCAATGTGGATAAATGTAAAGTTATGCATCATGGTAGTAATAATCTCTGTGCTTCATATGTCCTAGGGGAGGTAACACTGGGAGAGTCACATTTAGAAAAGGACTTGGGTGTCCTTGTAGATCGTAGATTAAATAACAGCACACAATGTCAATCAGCTGCTTCTAAGGCTATCAGGAAATTGTCATGCATTAAACGATGCATGGACTCACGAGGCAGGGATGTAATATTAACACTTTACAAAGTGTTGGTGCGGCCTCATCTGGAATATGCAGTTCAGTTCAGGGCATCAGTCCATAGAAAGGATGCTCTGCAGCTGGAAAAGGTACAAGGTAGAGCAACAAAATTGCTAAGGGGCATGGAGGGTCTTAGTTATGAAGAAAGATTAAAATAATTACATTTATTTAGTCTCAAGAAGAGATATCTAAGGGGGGACATGATTAACCTATACAAATATATAAATGGGCCATACAAAAAATACAGTGAAAAGCTGTTCCATTTAAAACACCCTCAAACGACAAGGGGGCAGTGCCTCCGACTGAAGAAGAAAAAGTTCAGTCTTCAGAAGCGTCAAAGCTTCTTTACTGTAAGGACTGTGAATCTGTGGAATAGATGTGATCACAGCAGGAACAGTGGACAGTTTTAAAAATGGTTTAGATGAATTCTTAAAAGTAAATAACATTAATGCTTATGAAAATGTGTAGAAATCTGAGTCTCATTTCCTACTTTGATTTGAGTCCCCACCTATCTCTTGGTTGAACTTGATTGACTTATGTCTTCTTTTAACTGTATTAACTATGTAACTATTGTGATTATCCATATTGTCTCCTTTGCTGGCTTGATTCATTTTTTCACCACATTTACACACCGTTCATTTTGAGATGTTACAGCCACCCTGCAATCCAACAGCGGTGGTCATACTTGCACACTATATATACAGTGCTTTGCAAAAGTATTCGGCCCCCTGGAACTTTTCAACCTTTTGCCACATTTCAGGCTTCAAACAAAAATATATAACATTTTAAATTTTTGGTAAAGAATCAACAAGTGGGTCACAATTGTGAAGTGGAACGAACTTTATTGGATCATTTAAACTTTTTTTGTAATAATAAAACTGAAAAGTTGGGCGTGCAAAATTATTCGGCCCATTTACTTTCAGTTCAGAAAACTCACTCCAGAAGTTCATTGAGGATCTCTGAATGATCCAATGTTGTCCTAAATGACTGATGAAGATAAATAAAATCCACCTGTGTGTAATCAAGTCTCCGTATAAATGCACCTGCTCTGTGATAGTCTCAGGGTTCTGTTTAAAGCACAGAGAGCATCGTGAAGACCAAGGAACACACCAGGCAGGTCCGTGATACTGTTGTGGAGAAGTTTAAAGCCGGATTTGGATACCAAAAGATTTCCCAAGCTTTAAACATCCCAAGGAGCACTGTGCAAGCAATCATATTGAAATGGAAGGAGTATCAGACCACTGCAAATCTACCAAGACCCGGCCGTCCCTCTAAACTTTAATCTCAAATAAGGAGAAGACTGATCAGAGATGCAGCCAAGAGGCCAATGATCACTCTGGATGAACTGCAGAGATCTACAGCTGAGGTGGGAGAGTCTGTCCATAGGACAACAATCAGTCGAACACTTCACAAATCTGGCCTTTATGGAAGAGTGGCAAGAAGAAAGCCATTTCTCAGAGATATTCATAAAAAGTCTTGTTTACAGTTTGCCACAAGCCACCTGGGAGACACACCAAACATGTGGAAGAAGGTGCTCTGGTCAGATGAAACTCGAACTTTTTGGAAACAATGCAAAACGATATGTTTGGCATAAAAGCAACACAGCTCATCACCCTGAACACACCATCCCCACTGTCAAACATGGTGGCAGCATCATGGTTTGGGCCTGCTTTTCATCAGCAGGGACAGGGAAGATGGTTAAAATTGATGGGAAGATGGATGGAGCCAAATACAGGACCATTGTGGATGAAAACCTGTTGGAGTCTGCAAAAGACCTGAGACTAGGACCAAGATTTATCTTCCAACAAGACAATGATCCCAAGGATAAAGCAAAATCTACAATGGAATGGTTCAAAAATAAACGTATCCAGGTCTTAGAATGACCAAGTCAAAGTCCAGACCTGAATCCAATTGAGAATATGTGGAAAGAGCTGAAAACTGCTGTTCACAAACGCTCTCCATCCAATCTCAAAGAGCTCGAGCTGTTTTGCAAGGAAGAATTGGCAAGTATTTCAGTCTCTAGATGTGCAAAACTGATAGAGACATACCCCAAGCGACCTGCAGCTGTAATCGCAGCAAAAGGTGGCGCAACAAAGTATTAATGCAAGGGGGCCGAATAATTTTGCACATCCCACTTTTCAGTTTTATTATTACAAAAAAAGTTTAAATGATTAAATGAGCCAATACATTTCGTTCCACTTCACAATTGTGACCCAGTTTTTGTTATTCTTCACCAAATATTTAAAATGTTATATCTTTTTGTTTGAAGCCTGAAATGTGGCAAAAGGTTGAAAAGTTCCAGGGGGCCAAATACTTTCGCAAGGCACTGTATAAGCACCAACCTGTCTGGTGACATGGAGCGTGTGAGTGTGCATAGACACGCATGCGCAGTAGCTCATGTCCCAGCCACTTCATATGTTTTCTATCATTGTCTACATGATAACTACCATTTGTTGAAGTGAGAAGACATTTTTGTTGAAACTTTGATTAAAAGACAATCACTCAATACCCAGATAATGGCCAAAAAAAGCAATGAGTTTTTTTTTTCTTTTAATTTTTTGTTCTGGTTAGTCACGGAGAAAAACATGATTTTTTGGAGGGGATGGAATATGGTTTTGGTAATATTATGGGGAAGAACATTGTCACAGATTTCACAAATGACTGTTATATAGTCATTTGTGAAATTTAAGAAAAAGGAAAAAAATGTTAAAATCCCACGGTTTATTCTTGGTGTCAGTAGACTACTTATTCTCTTTTTATCCTAGATGATTTAGCTGAAAAGACACCGCACACCTGCCTCTGAATTGCCATCTACTAATTTTCCACATGAAATGACATGCTAGTTCTCCCTCCTCGATTGGTGACATGATTTTATAATGATAATTATACCTATAATTAATAATTAATTTGAGCTACAAGAATAATCATATTCTAGGCAACAAACTCATTCAAAAGAAAAAATGGAATTGTTCATGATGCCTGCAAATTATAAGGTAATATAGTATATGAATATTTAGCTGCACATGTACTGTGGGGGATTTATCAAAACCAACGTTTTCTACACCATTCTTGTTTTTCCCTGTGCTGCTGAAGGATGTGATTAGTTTAAGACGAGGTGCACGTCTTGTCATAAATGAAGCACATCCATGCACCTAGATTGAAATCTACACCAGCTTGTATCTGGCGTAGATTTCAGTCATCATTTACACCAGAAAACTGGCATTAATGATGATATATCTGCCAGGGACAATGGCCGCCTCCATACCACATCCATCTTAATACATGTGCAGCAATCATATTAACCTCTCAGTGACTGCCAATATCCGTCACAGCGTTAACTAATGGACCTTAGACCACGGCAGTCTAGTCTAAGATTTGCACTGATTTCCCATGCAGCGGAAAGCGGGGTCTCAGCTTTCACATGATAGCCAGGCTCCTGCTTGTCCGGATCAGCAGAAGCACAGATCCGGGCCATTTAGCCCCTTAGATCTGCGGTCAATAGTGACCACAGCATCTCAGTGGTTTATAGGGAGGGAGCTTGTTTTGTCCCTATCGGCATCCTGTGAATAAGATTGAGGGATGTCAAGCTATTCATGTGACAGTCTGGGCCTGCCTGCAATATATCTGTATCAGGCTGTGCCTCTCTAGCACATTCTGCTGCCTGTTGGTGCCTGTCAGTATAGCACAGACAGTATACAACACTATCTTGCATAAACATATAGAAGTGGTCAAAAGATCGCTTTTTAAAGTCCCCTTCCGGGACTAGTACATGGTTAAAAAAAAAAAAGTTTCATAAAATAAAAAAAATCCAAGTTAAAAATGCACATTTTTTCCATTGAAAAAAAAGCTTTTTTAAAAGGTAAAACATTGCAAAAAAAAATCCCCACCATATATGTGGTAACACCACTTCCATAACAACCCACATTACAGCAGTTTACACAGTACAACCAGTAAACAACCAGTTTTGCCTGCACACAAATGACTGTTTTACCCGATGAGTGAACATTTCTCTCATTCATGGGGTAATCGGCGGTACATTTACACCAACCAATCATTGCTAACTCCTCGTGCTTCGTGATAGCGAATCAATTTTCCCTGAAATGGCGGTAAAAATGTTCAAAAATCATACTTACCTATCAATTTGAGTACGAAGAGGCCGCCGCGGTGATATTGCTTGAAGATCCCGCTTGTAATTTTATGCACGGGGATGTATGTGTCACGAACGTGCCTGCATCAGGTTGCAGGCGTTCGGCTAGACTTTCAAAATTGACATAATTTGACATGTTTTCCTCTTGGTTTGGTTGCTGTTTACCACATCCTTTCCCCTCAGCTGTTGCGGGTGTGGTGATTATCTTTCCCCTATTTATCCCTTCCTCTCCCAGTATCCCTTGCGGTTTATACTTTCTGCTGACATTGTTGTGTGTGGTGTGGATCTCGGCTGAGATCCGGTTGCTTCAATATCTGCATTAAGATAAGTGTCATTTTCCCTTTTGTGTTTATCCTACTTTTCCCTGTTGTGGTTTTGCCTTCTGGAGTCTCCTGTTCGTCCGGCCTTTTGGAGGAATGGGATGACTCCTTTCCCTGTCACTAGTGGCAGGGTTCTCTAGGGTCAGGTGTTATTAGGTTCCTTTGTATGAACTCTCCTACAACTAAGGCCTGTTCATACTGGTAGTCAGTCGGGGCCTAGTTTCAGAGTTTCCTACAGGAGGTGACAGTTTCCCTTGTTTGGTCCTTTTCCCTTCCCTCTTACGCTTGGTGTGGCTATACCCTCCACACCAGAGCGTGACAGTATGACGTCACCATGCCTGCCAACATGGTGACTTCAAGATTTTGCACTGGATCTTCAAGCAAGATGGCCACGGCACAAATGGATGAGATAAGTATGGTTTCTTTTTTATGTATGGTTTCTTTTTTATGCTTTAATATGGATCTTAGCAATCAGCGACGAACATGGCATCTCAGGGGTTCAATGATGAGGGTGGCACAATCAGCATTGCACTCGCTGTCATTGTACACGCTATTTACTAAGAAATGTGCTTCGTGGTAAAGTAATTCATCACAAAGTGAATTTTTTGTAAGATTTGGTGAAGCAGACAAATCGAATTTTAGAGGACTTCTCTACTCGTTAGTGATAATCCGCACGATTCTCAGATCATGTATAGGGACTTTTAGTTTGCTGCCACCCTAAACTTGCATCTACCATGGCCAAATTGGTTTCCTCTGCTGATACATGTGCCATCAGCCCTCTCAATAACTATGCCCCTGGGCTCTGTCGGTGCCTCCACTGGCTCACATCTCTGTTTTTATGAACACAGTAAGACAATGGAATAGCATGAATTGCATGTTATCTCTTGGTTACCTCATTATACACAAACTTAGCTTTATACAAACTGCTTCGTAATTTTAGTAACTCATCTACTTTTTCTAACAGCAGCGTGCCCTGCAGTTAACAATGAAGAGGATCTCTGCACACAGGGAAGAAATAAAAAATAAAAGTAGAGTACACAAAGCAAGGATCTAAGCCACAGCTAGCATTTAAATCAAACATTTTTCTCTGAGGTCAGTTTGCTGCTTCCTTCCATGTTACTAGCTGGTGTGAAAAATACTTTTAAAGCTATAAATCTCCCAGTGTACACAGAAAGAATTCAAGCTATTAAATATGTTGCCTTTGAAGCTGTACAGTATCACATCAAAGTATTTTCAAAGCAGTGTTTCCTGCAAAATAATTTAATAACTTTTTTTCCATAGGATATGCATTTGATTTTCCTTTGAATTATATAAGACTGCAATCATTAGGTGGCTTGATTATAAAGCTGGCTTCCAGTCCACAGTGGGTTTGCAATGTGTTGATGTATGTTTCAGGCAAGGCTTACATTGTATCTGGGCAACAGACGCGAATCGTAGCTTAGAGCAGAATTTCTATTACACCGATTATTTATTTCACTGTGTAGTTTTAGAAAGTTTACTTTTTTGGCATAAGTTTAAGGGCTCGTTCACATGACGTATGGTCACCAGTGGGGGACGGCGGTGGCAGGGGACAGGGAGATGAGCGCTTCTATTGTGACGTCTTCCCTGTCCGTTCCTCTGACAGTGCAGTGCAGGACACAGGCCGGAAGAGGCCTGCATCGCATCGCTGCCCCAGCCTGATGGAGGTAAGTGGGTTTTTTTTTTGTTTTTTTTTTTTACAGCAGAGGAGCACTGTGGGGGCACTTCTTACTGGCACATTATTGGGGGGCATCTATGGGAGCACTTCTTATTGTTAAATTACTGGGGACACTGTGGGGGCATCTATGGGGGCACTTCTTACTGGTACATTGTTGGGGGGCAGTGTGGGGGCATCTATGGGGGCACTTCTTACTGGTACATTAATGGAGGCACTGTGGGGGCACTTTTTACTGGCACATTATTGGGGGCACTTCTAACTGGCACATTATTGGGTGACACTATGGAGGCATCTACTGAGGCCACAAAGAATGGGTATTTTATATGGGGGGGCTCTGTATAGGGGCATTTTAAGTTATATTTATATATTTTAATATGCACCTTGCGTGAATCAGTCAGCACCAACCAGTACCCAGCCCCCCTCCCCAAGTCCCTGGAGAAATTGTCTTGTGCAAAACCGGTCCTTGGTGCAAAAAAGGTTGGGGACCACTGAGTTAATGGATCTTAAACATTTCTATTTGAGATAAAGGGATCCAGCAATCTAACGTCTTGACAAAATCCATGGGCTTTATTGAGATCCATTGGCTTTATTGAGACACCATGTAGCACAAAAACACATGTCTGGCCTATGTGTTTCAGATCCTGCGGTTCGTAATCATGGCCCACCTAAACATTTCTATGTGCCAATCAGTTTGCATCATTTCCCCCATCATGTTTGGGTGTTTTTAAATAATCCACAAATATATTTGGTTTTTATTGTCACGGTCAATGGATGAAGGTTAATGTCTCTTTGTCATCAAGTTGTCAATCAGTTCAGATAATTTACTTGATAATGAAGAGACTATGAATGTAACAACATTGGTTGTTCACAAGACTGCAGAACTAGACTTCACCTATAGCAATTGATTTTCCTGGGCATTAATGGTGTCACCAGTTACTGAGACATCCCCAGGTCCTACAGTTGGAGCTATCTGTATAATAGGGCAGTTGCAAGAATAATAATGTGAAGCACCTATCAACACTGCCAGGCAAAAAATAGAAAAAGTAAACTCACTGAGAGATTACAGGAACCGAATGATGATGGCAAATGGATGACAGACAAAGATGATGGTATCAGGAGGGTAACTATCATAGTGGCAGACCATGAGACTGCTATGGGGCCCAGGGCAAGAGGGGGACCAGTCTTAGTTGGGATTATTTCCTCTTCTACTGGAGGTGAAAACTTGGTCAGGACTCTACCCTCTAAAGGAACAACTTTTAGCAAATGAGGCAGGGTCACTGAAAAGGATTTAGGCAGAAACCCTTTTGTCCTGCGTGGGGGGCCTGGTTTGATCCTTGCTCTTACTTCTCTATGTACGCCATTGGATGGTAGTCAGACAAAGGGGAAAAGACACTGATAGAAAATGACCCCGATCTGTAATTCTGCAAGATAACAAGAAGTATCCAGGACATTGAGACAAATCAAAAACCAAATTCAGCAACAGACAACAGATTCCACAGAAAAACAATGAAAGGGCTAGAAAGACTACAGACACCAAGCTACACTGATGAAACACACATCTAGGCTAAGAAAGAGATACAAGGAATACTAAAAATTCTGGATATAGATGCCCAGGGTTCATGCTATACAAAGACAACTAAAACATTTAAAGGAAGGCTAACCAAAAAAAGAACTTCTTCTTCAATTGACCAAGCTGAGCAAGGTGATCATCTGACCCAGAGATCAGGTATAACGCAGTTGCATAGCAACTGACCCAAACAATGTTAGTAAATAGGAGAAGACAAGACAATAGGGAAATCTCTGATGCATGTAACAGAGAATTGTATATGTCCAGTTTATGCCAGACATCTGTAAGGCTGTTAACCATGGACTCAACTCTAAAAGATGTCTTAAAAAGGATATTTAATAGAGATGAGCGAGCATGCTCGTCCGAGCTTGGTGCTCGTTCGAGTATTAGGGTACTCATAAGTGCTCGCTGCTCGAGTATCTCGCCATGCTCGAGGAAATGGCAACTTCCGCATCGTGCTTTTTAGGCGCCTAAAAACACAGCCAATCACAAGCCAGGAGACTCTACAGTACACCCAGCATCACGTGGGGCCCTTACATGTCGATAGCAGGGGTTGGCTGGCCTGATCAGGTGACCCTGGAATATACTACCGACTGGCCGCGGTGCTCAGCTCAGATGCCCTCTGGATGTCGTTAGGGATAGAGCTGCTGCGTTTCAGGGACAGTGTTAGGGCCTGCATTTAGTTCTCTGTTAGGCAGGGATCACCCACAAAGAACCCAACAGCCCTTCTAAGGGCTAGAAGACATTTTTTTTTTTTTTTGTCACTTGGCTGGCTGGCACTAGTAGTGCAGCTATCGCCAGGTATAACCCCCTTTTATTTTTTTATGTTATATCTCAGTGATACAAATCCATTGCACACAGCAGTGTGGAACCATTCTGTGTGTCACAGTTCAGTACACTCACTATTTTCTGTCCAGGTGACACTTTCTGTACGTCACCGAATACAACCAAGTCATTTGCTACCTGTCACGTGTAAAGCTTGATCCTAAAAATCTCTGTGCGACATTTGTCTGGGTCGCAGTCTAAATAGCCACCGTTAACAGGGTGTCAGTCAGCTGTACGATAGTTTCTGCACGTCACGTTCCCAAAAAAACAAAACTAAAAAAAAAATATTAAAACAAAAGATAGAAAAAAATTAGTTTTTTTGTTGTTTTAGCTGAGTGCTACAAATCCATTTCACACAGCTGCGTGTAACCTTTCTGTGTGTCACAGTTCAGCACACTTTTTCCAATCCGTATTTTCTGTCCAGGTGACACTTTCTGTACGTCACCGAATACAACCAAGTCATTTGCTACCTGTCACGTGTAAAGCTTGATCCTAAAAATCTCTGTGCGACATTTGTCTGGGTCGTAGTCTAAATAGCCACCGTTAACAGGGTGTCAGTCAGCTGTACGATAGTTTCTGCACGTCACGTTCCCAAAAAAACAAAACTAAAAAAAAAATATTAAAACAAAAGATAGAAAAAAATTAGTTTTTTTGTTGTTTTAGCTGAGTGATACAAATCCATTTCACACAGCTGCGTGTAACCTTTCTGTGTGTCACAGTTCAGCACACTCTTTCCAATCCGTATTTTCTGTCCAGGTGACACTTTCTGTACGTCACCGAATACAACCAAGTCATTTGCTACCTGTCACGTGTAAAGCTTGATCCTAAAAATCTCTGTGCGACATTTGTCTGGGTCGCAGTCTAAATAGCCACCGTTAACAGGGTGTGAGTTAGGTCTCCGATAGTTCCTGCACGTCACGTTCCCAAAAAAACAAAACTAAAAAAAAAATATTAAAACAAAATATAGAAAAAAAATTAGTTTTTTTGTTGTTTTAGCTGAGTGATACAAATCCATTTCACACAGCTGCGTGTAACCTTTCTGTGTGTCACAGTTCAGCACACTCTTTCCAATCCGTATTTTCTGTCCAGGTGACACTTTCTGTACGTCACCGAATACAACCAAGTCATTTGCTACCTGTCACGTGTAAAGCTTGATCCTAAAAATCTCTGTGCGACATTTGTCTGGGTCGCAGTCTAAATAGCCACCGTTAACAGGGTGTCAGTCAGCTGTACGATAGTTTCTGCACGTCACGTTCCCAAAAAAACAAAACTAAAAAAAAAATATTAAAACAAAGATAGAAAAAAAATTAGTTTTTTTGTTGTTTTAGCTGAGTGATACAAATCCATTTCACACAGCTGCGTGTAACCTTTCTGTGTGTCACAGTTCAGCACACTCTTTCCAATCCGTATTTTCTGTCCAGGTGACACTTTCTGTACGTCACCGAATACAACCAAGTCATTTGCTACCTGTCACGTGTAAAGCTTGATCCTAAAAATCTCTGTGCGACATTTGTCTGGGTCGCAGTCTAAATAGCCACCGTTAACAGGGTGTCAGTCAGCTGTACGATAGTTTCTGCACGTCACGTTCCCAAAAAAACAAAACTAAAAAAAAAATATTAAAACAAAAGATAGAAAAAAAATTAGTTTTTTTGTTGTTTTAGCTGAGTGATACAAATCCATTTCACACAGCTGCGTGTAACCTTTCTGTGTGTCACAGTTCAGCACACTTTTTCCAATCCGTATTTTCTGTCCAGGTGACACTTTCTGTACGTCACCGAATACAACCAAGTCATTTGCTACCTGTCACGTGTAAAGCTTGATCCTAAAAATCTCTGCGCGACATTTGTCTGGGTCGCAGTCTAAATAGCCACCGTTAACAGGGTGTCAGTCAGCTGTACGATAGTTTCTGCACGTCACGTTCCCAAAAAACAAAACTAAAAAAAAAATATTAAAACAAAAGATAGAAAAAAAATTAGTTTTTTTGTTGTTTTAGCTGAGTGATACAAATCCATTTCACACAGCTGCGTGTAACCTTTCTGTGTGTCACAGTTCAGCACACTTTTTCCAATCCGTATTTTCTGTCCAGGTGACACTTTCTGTACGTCACAAAATTAAACCAGACTGAACAAGTTTGTGGGTTTCAGTACACCAGGCCCATTTATTTATTTTTTTTTATAGAATACACTTATATACAGAAAATGTTGAACCCCAGGGCTAAGGGTTGAGGACGTGGGTGTGGGCGTGGGCATTCAATTACTGCAGGGGCAGAGGCCGTGGTCCTGGGCAGGGTGAGACACTACCTGCTGATGAGGGAGCTGTGGAACGCCGCAGAGCTACACTCCCTAGCTTCATGTCTCAACTTACAGGGACACGTGGTAGAGGACTGTTGAAACCACAACAGTGCGAACAGCTGATCTCGTGGATTGCGGATAATGCTTCAAGTAATTTGTCCGCCAGTCAGTCTTCCACGCAGTCCACCCACGTTACCCAAGGGAGCACTCCTCTGGCTCCTCCACCTCAACCTCCTTCCCCCCAGTCTGCCCCCTCCCAGGAAAATTTGGAATGCGATCCGGCATACTCTGAGGAACTGTTTTCTGGACCCTTCCCAGAGTCACAAACCACTTCTCAGGTTGCTGCTGACCTCTTTCCCGATGCCCAAGTGTTCCAACTGTTGCAGTCTGTGGGTGATGATGATGATGATGATGACAATGTTGAGTTAGTGGAAGAAGTTTGTAAAGAGGTGTCGGACGATGAGGAGACACGGTTGTCAGACAGTGGTGAAGTTGTTGTAAGGGGAGGAATTCCGAGGGGGGAGCAGACTGAGGAATCGGAAGATGACGAGGTGACTGACCCGAGCTGGGTTGATATGCAGAGTGAAGACAGTGCTTCTGAGGCGGAGGTGAGTGCTGCACCAGAACAGGTTGTAAGAGGCAGTGGTGTGGCCAGAGGGAGAAGCAGGGCCAGAGCTGGTGCATCAGCAGCAACTGTTTCACGTAGTGAAGCTCCCGTGGCGAGGCCTAGATGTTCGGAAGTCTGGAGGTTCTTTAAAGAAAGTGAGGATGACTGACGGACTGTGGTGTGCAACCTGTGCCACACCAGGATCAGCAGGGGTGCCACCACTACTAGCCTAACCACCACCAGCATGCGCAGGCATATGAGTGCTAAACACCCCACTCAATGGAACCAAGGCCGTTCACCACCTCCTGCGGGTCCCACCACTGCTTCTACCCCTGCGTCACTGCGTCACTCGCTGCCTCTGCTAGTCAACCCCCTGCCCAGGACCCCGGCACGAGCGCCTCCCGCCGGAAAACCACACCTTCGCCTCCACGATCCTCCACAGTGTCCACCAATGTGTCCCAGCGCAGCGTTCAGCTGTCTTTACAGCAGACGCTGGAGCGCAAGAGGAAATACAGTTCCACCCACCCACATGCCCAAGCCCTCAACGTCCACATCTCCAAATTGCTGAGCCTGGAGATGCTGCCCTATAGGCTGGTAGAGACCGAGGCCTTTCGAAATCTCATGGCGGTGGCTGCCCCTCGGTATTCCGTCCCCAGCCGCCACTATTTTTCCCGATGTGCCATCCCAGCCCTACACCAGCACGTGTCACAGAACATCATCAGTGCCCTGACCAACGCTGTTTCTGAGAAGGTCCACCTAACCACGGACACGTGGACAAGTGCTGCCGGGCAGGGACACTATATCTCACTGACGGCACATTGGGTTAACTTGGTGGAGGCTGGGACCGAGAATGACCCTGGGGCCGCTCATGTACTGCCCACACCGAGGATTGCGGGGCCTACCTCGGTCACGGTCTCTCAGACGTACTATGCCTCCTCCTCCGACCCCTCCTCCTCCTCCACCGAATTACCATCCGTGGGCACGGCGCCTTCAGTCGGTAGCTCTAGGCGCAGCAGTAGTGCCGTGGGTAAGCGCCAGCAGGCGGTGCTCAAACTGCTGAGCTTAGGTGACAAAAGGCACACCGCCCAAGAGCTGTTACAGGGCATCACGGTGCAGACCGATGTGTGGCTGGCACCGCTGAACCTCAAGCCAGGCATGGTTGTGTGTGACAACGGGCGTAACCTGGTGGCGGCTCTGCCTGGCCCACGTGTTCAATCTAATAGTTCAGCGGTTCCTCAAGACATACCCCAATCTGTCTGATTTGCTCACCAAGGTGCGCCGCATCTGTGCGCATTTCCGCAAGTCGACCACAGATGCTGCCACTCTCAGGGCAGCGCAGCGCCGCCTACAACTGCCCGCTCACCGACTGTTGTGCGACGTGCCCACGAGATGGAATTCCACATTAAACATGTTATCCAGAGTTTACCAGCAGCGCAGAGCGATTGTAGACTGCCAGATGTCAACTTCCACCAGAACTGGTAGTCAGGTCAGTCAGATTCCTCAAGTCTACAATGAGGAGTGGACGTGGATGTCTGATATCTGCCAGGTGTTGAGCAACTTTGAGGAGTCAACACAGATGGTCAGCGGCGATGCCGCCATTATCAGCCTCACCATCCCGCTGCTTTGCCTGTTGAAAAACTCACTGCTCAGCATCAAGTCGGATGCTTTGCGCTTGTCACAAGAGACGGTGGAGGAAGATACGTCGCTTGATAGCCAGAGCACCCTCCGGTCTGTTTCTCAGCGCGTATCGGAGGAGGGGGATGAGGATGAGGAGGAAGAGGAGGAGAATGTCGGCGAGACAGTAGAGGGTACCAGTGCTCAGTCCTTAACTCTTGAGCGTGTATGGGCTGAAGAGGAGGACTTGGAGGAGGAGGAGGAAATGGAGAGTCAGGCCAGTGAGGGGAGGGAATTCTTACTTATTGGGACTCTGGCGCACATGGCAGACTTCATGTTAGGCTGCCTATCCCGTGACCCTCGCGTTAGAAGAATTTTTTCAAACACCGATTACTGGGTGTTCACTCTCCTGGACCCACGGTACAAGCAGAACCTTTCCACTCTCATCCCTGCAGAGGAAAGGAGTATGAGAGTGAATAGATATCAACAGGCCCTGGTGCACAAGCTGAAACAATTCTTCCCATCTGACGCCGCTAGCGGCAGAGGGCATGGTTCTGTGGGCCAAGTAGCGGGGGAGAGGAGGCGAGCAGGCAGCTTGACCAGAACTGGCAGGGGAACGCTCTCCAAGGCCTTTGCCACTTTTATGTCACCCCAGCAAGACACTGTCACCTGTCCCCAGTCTAGGCAGAGTAGGGGAGAGCTGTACAGAAAGATGGTGAGGGAGTACCTAGCTGACCATACCAACGTCCGTAGCGATCACTCTGCTCCATACAACTACTGGGTTTCAAAGCTGGACACGTGGCCTGAACTGGCGCTGTACGCTTTGGAGGTGCTGGCCTGCCCTGCCGCTAGCGTGCTGTCAGAGCGGGTATTCAGTGCAGCTGGTGGCGTCAGCACCGATAAGCGTACACGCCTGTCAACTGACAGCGCTGACAGGCTGACGCTTATTAAAATGAACAAAGCCTGGATTTCACCGGAATTCAAATCTCCTCCGGGGGAAAGCAGCTAAAGATTTAAATAACTTATGTATCCGATTCCTCTTCTCTACTCCTCCTACTCCTTCTCCTCCTCCATATCGTCTTTGCCTAACGCTGACCCAAAAAAACGCCATTTTTTAGAGGTCCAACTGGCACTCTTTTACCACAATTTTTCAGGAGGCCCCCTACAGGCCCTCTATTCAAACAATTTTTCCAGAGGTCCACCTACAGGCACTCTCTCCAAACAATTTTTCCGGAGGTCCACCTACAGGCCCTCTCTCCAAACAATTTTTCCTGAGGTCCACCTACAGGCCCTCTCTCCAAACAATTTTTTCCTGAGGTCCACCTACAGGCCCTTTATCCAAACAATTTTTCCGGAGGTCCACCTACAGGCCTTCTCTCCAGTTCCAGTTTCCAGTTTTATTTGCGCAAACTGCGTAAATTTTATTTTTGGGATAGGTGTGAAAAATAATATTACCTGCGTATCTATATTGCCCAACATTGGATACGGTAGCAAGTAGAAGACCAAACACATGCTGCCAACAGGGTTCCGCAAATTCCTGGTCCACCCGCAAATTCCTGGTCCACAATGTCAAGGAGGTCAAGGTTCTGTTGATAAGCAACAAGTCCTTCTGTGCTGAAATCGCCGACAACGTCTCCATCTAAGAACCTAAAGACCATTGTGGAGAGAGCGGCACAGCTCGCCATCAAAGTGACGAACCCCAACGCCAGACTGCGCAGAGAAGATAACGAATAAATATCTCTGGTTATTTTTTTATAAATAAAAGTTAAATAAACACAAAAAAAAATTGATCTGTTCCTGTGCCAGATCCACCCAAGTTAAATCTGTCCCATCATGAGAAAGTCCCCACAAGGAGTCCCCACTGTAACTTGCTTCCCATACAACTACCTCACCCCCCGACACCTGTGTCTCGCCATTGTCCACCACCTCCTCAGACAACACTGGTAAATCCCCACTGTCAGCACACGGAAACAGCAAAAGGTCTTGCGAATTGGGGCAGAGAATGTTCTGGGCTAGCACATAAGGGAAGGGGTGACTATGGGGTTCCAGGGAGTACGTGACCACATGCAATATCCATTTAAAAGTCATGCCACACTTGATCGAGCTCATAATTGACAATTGTACCGGTTGATGCTAAATTTTTAAGTTGGGGTCCTGCGTCGTCATTCTAACTACATCCGGCTGTTGTCACCACCACACACGCTAGCCCAGGGGGCACTCCTCTGGCTCTTCCAGCGAAACCTCCTTCCCCCCACCTACAGGCCCTCTCTCCAAACAATTTACCCGGGTAGGGGGACGTATTAGATATTGTACTGATTTTTAATTGCCTCCTGCGATAGACGGGAATCAAACCCGGATCAACTGCTTGGGAAGTAGCTATGCTCACCACTATACCACCAGCAGCCACAGCAACTGTTAAGAACAGATACTAAACTTGATTTCAGCTGCAGTGCCAGCATGAGCAGTGGTGTCACCTGCAGGCGGTGATGGACCTTCGTTGCACCTAGTTGGGTGCTTCCCTAACATGTGATGGGTATTTGCCTCGCCTTTCTTGGTCTGGGTGAGCACAATTGCCATGAGGGTAACCACCAGGCTGTTGCCTGAGAATTTGGGGTAATGGTGGGATTAGGCAGCCTCAGAGGCATCCATGCATGCTGCCCCTGCTGTTTCCTGTCCATTTCCGTGGTTTTCCATCATTTTCTGAGGTTTCCAGGTTTTCACCCAGCCTTCCCTAGGCAGAGCCTTGGTCCCCTGCAAAAAATGCTCGAGTCTCCCATTGACTTCAATGGGGTTCGTTACTCGAAACGAGCACCCGAGCATCGGGAAAAGTTCGACTCGAATAACGAGCACCCGAGCATTTTAGTGCTCGCTCATCTCTAATATTTAACAAACTGTACAATAGTTGGAACACAGACATATAGAATAATCAAACCTATTGATCATAAACAAAACACCCCGTTACATCTGTTTAACCCCTTCAACCCCGGGCCTGTTTTCACGTTCCTGCCCAGGCCATTTTTTGCTAATCTGACATTTGTCACTTCATGTGGTAATAACTTTTGAACGCTTTTACTTATCCAGGCCATTCTGAGATTGTTTTCTTGTCACATAGTGTGCTTCATGACAGTAGTAAATTTGTGGCAAAATATTTCATTTTTATTTATAATTTTCAATTTTTCTACATTCAAAATACAGAGTAATACCTCCAAAAATAGTTATTATTTTAGATTCCCCATATGTCTACTTTATGTTGGCATCATTTTATAAATATCATTTTACTTTTTTCAGACGTTAGAAGGCTTAGAAGTTTAGAAGCCATTTTTCAAATTTCCAAAATCATTTTTTTAAGCACCAATTTAGATATAAAGTGATTTTGAGGGGCATATGTAATGGAAAACACCAATAAATGACCCCATTTTAGAAACTACACCCCTCAAATTATAAAAAAACTGATGTTACAAAGTTTGTTAACCCTTGAGGTGTTCCACAAGAATTAAAGGTAAATGGGGGTGAAATTTCAAAATTTCACTTTTTTGGTAGATTATTCATGTTAATATTTTTGTTCTTGCAACACAGCAAGGTTTAACAGCAAACTAAACATCAATAAACATTACTCTGATTCTGCAGTTTACAGAAATACCCCATATGTGGTAGTAAACTGCTCTATCGGTTTGTGGCAGTGGTCAGAAGGAAAGGAGCTCCATACAAATTTTGGAGGCAGATTTTGCTAGAATGGTTTTTAGGCACCATTTTGTAATTGAGAGACCCTGACGTTCCCCTACAGTGGAAACCCTCAAAAAGTGACCCCATTTTGGAAACTACAACACTCAAAGAATATATTAAGGGGGGTACTGACCACTTTGACCTCCTAAGCGTTTCACAGAATTTGGAAACACTTGGCTGTGAAAATCAAAAGTTTCATTTCTTCCAATAAAATGTTGCTTTAGCCCCAAATTTTTCATTTTGAAAAGGGGTAATAGGAGAAAAGCACCCCATAAGTTGTTCCCCATTTTCTCCTGAATAAGGCAACACCCCATATGTGGTGGTACATGGGGGCACATGGCAGGACTCAAAACAGAACGAGCGCCATATGGATTTTGCAGCACAGATTTCTATGGATTGGTTTGCGGGAGCCATTGATTTTTATTTTTTGAGTTATTGTCTTATGTGGTGGCTCATTTTTTGTGGGATGAGGTGACGTTTTCATTGGTACCATTTTGGGGTACATAAGACTTTTTGATTGCTTGGTATTACACTTTTTGTGAGTCAAGGTGAAAAAAAATAGCTGTTTTGGCATAGTTTAAAAAAAAAAAATTCACAGCATTCACCTGAGGGGGCAAATCATGTGATATTTTTATAGAGCAGGTTGTTACGGATGTGGAGATACCCAATATGTCTAACATTTTTTTTTTTGGAAAGTTTTACACATTAGATTTATTTTTGAACAGAATAAAATCTTTTTTTTTGTGTTGCCATTTTCTGAGAGCCATTTTTTTTTAAATTTTTCGGGCGATTGTCCCAAGTAGGGTCTCATTTTTTGCGGGACAACATGACGGTTTTATTGGTACCATTTTGGGTTAAATACGCCTTTTTGATCGCTTGCTATTACACTTTTTGTGAGGCAAGAGGGGAAAAAATGGCTTTTTTGGTATAGTTTAAAAAAAAAAAAAATTTGCAGCATTCACCTGGGGGGCCATCTCATGTAATATTTTTATAGAGGAGGTTGTTACGGATGTGGCGATACCCAATATGCCTAACATTTTTATTTTTGGAAAGTTTTACACATTTGATTTATTTTTGAACAGAATAAAAAAAATTTTTTGTGTTGCCATTTTCTGAGAGACATATTTTTTTAATTTTTCGGGCAATTGTCTCAGGTAAGGTATCATTTTTGCGGGACAAGATGACGGCTTGATTGGTACCATTTTGGGTTAAATACGCCTTTTTGATCACCTGCTATTACACTTTTTGTGAGGGAAGGTGACCAAAAAATGGCTGTTTTGGCACTGTTTTTTTTTTGTTTTTTTACTGCGTTCACCTGGCGGGGTGGATGATGTTATATTTTTATAGAGCCGATCGATACGGACGCGGTGATACCTAATATGTATACTTTTCTTTTTTGCCCTTTTTTTTACAATTTTTTTTTACTTTATTTTGGGAAAAGTGTACTTTTTTTTCTACTTGAAACTTTATTTTTTTTCACTTTTTTCACTTTTTTTTCACTTTATTTAACTTTTGGGGGTCTGATCCCCTTAACAATGCATTACAATTCTGTTGTATTGTAATGAATTGGCTGTAAGTATATTACTCAATGTAATACACTTACAGCCTGCTTCCTGTGCGATCCAGGGGGCTGGATCTCACAGGCAAGCAGGGATACGAGCCACGATGCCTAAGGAAGGCATAGGGCTGCTATTCAAGCAATCGGGTCCCCGTCACAGCAGCGCGGGGACCCAATGGATTCCCCTTCCTCCCGCCCACATCGCATGTGCCGCGGTCAGCACTGACCACGGCACATTGAGGGTTAATACGCCCGCATCGGTGAAAACACGGATGCGGGCGTACGCAGCAGGGGTCCGGCTACTGGGCACAGCCGGTCCCCCGCAGCTGATCGGCGCTGGGTGGCAAGTCCCTTCCCGCAGCTGGTCGGGAAGGGGTTAACTGATGTGTTGTGCTTTAGAATAGTTTTTGTGAGTGACCTAGGGGTTAACATCTTAGCTATGTCAGACAGAGTACCACTATAGTATCAAAATATCCTCTATTGGTCTCAGGCTCTAACCTAATATGGGGTCCAGCAAAAGACAATTCCATTTGAAGATAATTTTAGGGCCATTCAGTTGCCACTAAGGTCTACTTGATGCACAAATATGACTTATTACTAACCAACTACTGATGATATGTTCTGTAAGTGCATTGTGTCAGGATAAGTCAACTTCCATCACACACAACCAGGGATAGTGCAGCCCTATAACTTCCCTGACCCACTATACCTACCTACTTGAACAGTCACCCTAGGCATTGACCCCACAACTGAGTGACAGTCCCTATACTGAAATACGTGCGAAGATAACACACAAAAAGGAGCAACAAACAGATAAACAATATGAGAGTAGTTGTACGGTAAAGGGTCAAAATGCCAATCTGGCTAAGAAGTATAAAAAATGCCAGAAGCAATAAGAAAACCAACACACCAAAATGTCACGAACTAGGAGATCAATACAATACCAAATCGACAAAATCATAGTCAAAGTATCAATGAAGAAATCCAAAAGCCAGAGGAGTTTACAATATCACAAGAGAACAGCAGGTGGAGCCAGAGGACACAAAATTCACCGGCACCTGCACATGCAGGCCCCAGCCTTACATAGTGAGCAGGGAAAAGCTACACGCTGGCATCCCTGCACGCTGTATGGAGATGCCGGCTGAGCTTCCTGACACTCTGGAGCCCCAGCGTGTTTCATCATTGGTCCAGGGCTTTGATATCATAGCAGGCTGCCCAGCTGATCTGGTTCCTCCGGTAACTGGACTCTGCTGCAGCATGGAGGAACCATAACACATTGATCACAACAAAGATTATAATTGAAGAGAGACACTTTCTTTAAAAATAATTACACACAAACAACCATGTCAATATTGTATGCTTTTTTACATAAAAATTAGGTGGATAATTTTCTTGATCCTATTTTTTGAAGTATATGCCATGTATTCTACTTCCTGTCCTGGCTCTTTAGCTTCCTGTTTGATTGGACTTTTAGAATAAGCTACAGTCTTGCTTAAATTTTCAGTCAGACCATTACTGCAGCCAGAGAGAGCCCCCTGTAGTGATCCACCCATTACACTAACAATTTTATCTAGGGTTATCAAGAGAACAATAGAGCTGTCATACTGTTATCCCAATTCTATGCCTACTATTGTCACAACAATTATCCTTCAGATGACATCTAATAACATCATTGCAGCAGTAAACTGACAATGGATTACCTCCTGTCTATAGGAGTTTGATCTATCTATTTTGTATTTAATCTTCAATGGTATTGCACTGCCAATATTCAAAGGATACCCAAAAAGTCTGACGTATTGGTGATGCCAGAGTGCACATTGTATCCATGTTGAGCTTTAAACCAAAAGAACACAGACTGAAACTATGTAGGCAGAAACCGAAAAAAAGAATATAACATTTCAGAGGTTGTTTGGCGTTCAGTATTCTAAACTATAAACTGCACTAGACAGTTACTATGATAAGTCTGGTCCCAACTTCCAAACTTTATTCCCTGCCGATTCAGCATCTGCAGAGAGCTTGAGCTGGCAACTGACATTCTGAAAAGTGTACTTCTTACATGAGAAAATGCCTAGAATACTGTATAGTGCAGCATTAATAATGTATCAGCTGACATACTGTCAATTGGTTCAAATAGTAAGGAGCAGAATTGTGAATGCAGCTCTGGGCTAGCCTAGTATATTTAATTAGGATATTTTCAAAATAGTTAAAGCAGTACATTTGAAAAGTTTCAGGTCAATTATTATGGACAAGCACTCATATGAATGTTTGTTCCTAATAATTGTCTCATATAGTCAAGCAGCCAATCATCCAATTTACAAGCAAATGCGCATTCATCCAGTGAAGGACATCTTTCATCAGAATTGTCTAGGGATGTGCTTATGATAATGAATAGAACAGATAGCATTCCCGCATTCAGTTTGCATCGGTCTGTGTAATTAGGCCACTATAAGTGAGCACCAGTGGATGTGTTCTCACCCTTCCCATACACTGGGTAGTGTAATATAGCCTTTACTCACCTTTATATTTAGATTGAATTATGTAATATATAGCGCAAACATGTATATAATTAACCCCTTCTACCCTGGAGGTTTTTTCGGTTATGCATTTTCGTTTTGTGCTCCCTGCCTTCAAACAGCCATAACTGTTTTATTTTTCTGTTCATATAGCTGTATGAGGGCTTGTTTTTTGCAGGACAAGTTGTACTTTCCAACGCCACCATTTAATATTGCATATGGTGTACTGGGAAGTGGGAAAAAAATTCCAAATCGGGGGAAATTGCAAAAAAAAACGCTATTCTGCTACAGTTCTACGGGTTTCTTATTTACAGCGTTCGATGTTCATTAAAACTGACCAGTTACTTTCATTCTACTGGTCAGTACGAATCTGGCGATACCTAATATGTATAGTTTTTCCTGCGTTTAGATATAATATATATATATATATATATATATATATATATATATATATATATATATATATGATTATAAAGTTGGCCTTTTTTTTTTTTTTCCTTGTCATATCTTGAATCCCTATAACCTTTTGGTATTTATGTGTACGGAGCTGTATGGGGGCTCATTTTTTGCGGGGCGATCTGAAGTTTTTATTGATACCATTCTGGGGTGTGTATGACTTTTTGATCACTTTTTATTTAATTTTTTTAAGAAAAAAAAAGCGACAAAAAACTGCGAATCGCCATTTGGACGCTTTTTTTCCGCCACACAATTCGCCGTATTGGAATTTTTTTTTTATATATTTTAAAAGTACGGGCGTTTTCGGTCACGGTGATACCCATGATGTCTATATTTATTGTTATTTAGGTATTTATTTTTTAATTATATGGAAAGGGGGGTGATTTGAACTTTTATATATTTTTTATTTTTTATATATTTTTTAACATTTTTTTTATTTTTTTGTGATTATTTTAAATCTCAAATATGAGCTAATATATTGTGTTTTTTTTTCTTTATGAGCAATAAGGGATTTACTAGATGGAGTTAAATCCCAAAATTGCTCATTTCTTATCCTGGCCTGCCATCTAGTGGCCAGAATAAGAATTGCAGTTTGAAAACTGTAATCCTCACCAGCGAGGATTACAGTTTTCATATGGTGTACAGACACCCCGATTGGCCACTCGGGGTGTCTGTACACCACCCAGAAGCGTACGCTTCCGGGTTTAGACACATCCTGATGCCGTGATCACGTGTGATCACGGCATCAGAAAGCCCAGGAAGATGCCGCCGATGGCGGTAAGTAGTGGCAAGTCTCTGCTGTTAGAAACAGCAGAGACTTGCCGGTCATGACGCCCGCCGCACCTGCAAGCGGGCGTCATGTCCCCGCACCACATCAGCGCCGTACATGTACGGTGCTGGTCGGGAAAGGGTTAACATGTACTTAAAGGGGTTTTATGGGATTTTTTAACTGGTGACCTATCCTCTGGACCTACACCCAGGACTCCCCACCCTGTTCAGTACAGTGGACGATATCACTGATAGAAATCAGGATGCTGTGAATAAAGCTGAAATTGAAAATAAAAGCAGATTTTACCCAAGATTATTCCTAACTCGATTTTTAACAGTGATTTCTCCTCTGTTGCTTGGACTTTAGCTGTCAGCTGGAATGTCAGCTTTCAAACAAGACCAGTTGCATGTTTCTAGCTGCTACAATTGAGATATCAGTATGTAAAGCATCCTCCCCCCTCCACTTTCTGCAGTCAGGGCTGAGCTCTTCCTCCCAGTGCTGATCTGTCTCTTGTTTTCCATTCAGAGAACACGGTCTGTACATGGCAACACTTTGAGAAGAGAGCAGCTGATTAGGAAAGTAGCATGCATCTTTGGTAGTTATTAGCAGGTAAAACTGCAAATGATCAATTTTTAAAGGACAAAAGCAGTTATACAGCAGGGTGTACTATACCATTAGGGTATTAAATATGAAACGACAGTTACACTTTAAGGAGGACCTTTGATGGGAGTATGGGTTAAAAAATGATATGCTTACCAGATAGGGTGGCCCCTACAGATGCTAGCACTTTTTTTTTTTTTTTTCTAAAATATCCCATCATTCCGGGGCTGTGTCCCCCACTGTTTTTGGCACCTGATATGTTCATTTAGATTATTGGTACAGGGAAGAGAAAGGCGGGTTTCTCAATGGGGTCTTCTTCTCCTTGGCAGTAGCGCATTCTAATTGCAGCACAGAACGTCACAGTCAGGGAGAAAAAACTGCTCACCTTCTCCCTGGCTGTGACGCTCGGCGATGCCATTGGACCGAACTACAGCCCTGCCATCTCCCCCTCCTTGTACTGATACTCCAGTTTGTAACTAGAGATGAGCGAGTAGTGAAATATTCGAAAGTTCGAAATTGGATTCGAATAGACCGCGATATTCGACTATTCGACCGAATATCGAATCCCATTAAAGTCTATGGGAAAAAAATTCTCGCCACTTGGAAATCTCAATTCGACCACTTGGAGGTCACCAAGTCCACCCTGAAACCTCAGAAAAGGATGCCAACACTGCTGGAATGCAACTGGGACAGCAGGGGAAGCATGTCTGGGTGCATATAACGGGCCCAAGTCGCACTATTACGCCACTATCACAGCCTCTCAACAATACACTCCAAAGACAATATAACCTCTCTGTAAAGTGAGACCATACAAGGAAACCTTCTTTCCTCTACATTGCCATGGACCCCAAGCCAAACTAGACAAAAAAGAAGATAAAATTCTGCACCCCTTAAAATCACGTTGCCTATGACAACCACAGATGGCATAGGCAAGGGGGAAAGCAATCAAGCCATCACTATTTTTCCCTCTGTGCCATCCCTGCCTTGCCCAGGCACATGTCCCAAAACATCATCCACGCCCGAGTAACACGGTTACTGCAAAAGGCCATTTGACCACCAACACTTTGGTTTGAGGCCGGGGATGCTACATCTCCCTGACAGCACACTGGGTGAATGTTGTGGAGGCGGGGACGGGCAAACCTGCTACCCCCACCCAAGTTTTGGGCCTTGGTTCTGTCTGGATTTCCGCAACCCTTACAGACAGCTCGGCAAACCCCTCCTTCTCCTTCTAGATTTGTTAAATCTGTCCACCACCCAGTCAAGTCCACAAAGTCCAGTCTCGTCGATAGCCTGCATAAACTGCAGGGACCTCACTCTGACCCTCCTTCCTCCCACCCTGCCCAATGTTATCAACCCAGTGTTCCCACCCATGCAAGAATCGCAGGAGCTATCTGAGGATTTGTTTGTTCTGATGCCCAAACACTGGAGCAAGCTCCATCTCTAGCTGATGGTGGTGTGGAACGGGCACTAAAGTGTAAAATGATTAGGGACGATGATGAGACACAGTTGCCAGCAAGGGAGGCTGTTGGAGCAAAGTGAGGGCAGTGTAAGAGGAGGTGGTTGAGTATGACGAAGTCAGTGACCCGACCTGGCCCAGTGTCATGTCTAACAGGTAAAGCAGTGGGGATGTTGAGGGATGCGTAGGACCGCAAAAGGCAGGAAGAGGCCATGGGCTGGCCAGAGGCTCATGGAGAAGGCAGGCTAGAGCCCGCAGGGCCGCATCTCTTCCCTATAACAGGCCACCACA
>ONZH01023878.1:0-24094 GCA_900303285.1 Rhinella marina | reverse complement strand
AGGAGGAGGAGGTGGAGGAGGAAATGGCACTTCATACAGATGGCACTTCACTTTTGGCTGCTTTCCACGGTTGGAGAAGCAAAGTCCGGGTCAATCCACTTGCTGTTCATTTTGATTAGCGTCAGACCTGTCGGCACTGTCGGTTGACAGGCGGCTGCGACTTATCGGTTATAATGCCGCCCGGCTGCGCTGAACACCCTTTCTGATAGCACGCTGGCGGCAGGGCAGGCAAGCACCTCCAAGGCGTACAGGGACAGTTCCAGCCACGTGTCCAACTTGGAGACCCAGTAAGTGATAGGACGCCGAGCGGATCGGGGAGGACAGGGTTACGGTCTGCCAGGTACTCCCGCAACATCCGCCGATACTTGTCCCTCCTGCTGATAGCGCGTGCCCCGCAGTGATGGAAGTTGCCACGAGCGGGTGCCATGAACGATGTCCCACACCTTGGAGAGTGTTCCCCTGGTGGCTGTGGGCCTGATGGATGTTGTGGGACTCTGGGAGACCCTCTCCTCTCTGCCGCCCAGCGATGGTGGGTGGGAAAATCTCCATTCATGTTCTGCACGAGTTCCCTTCTGGTATTCCAGCAATCGATTTGTCCTCTCCTCTACCGGAATAAAAGAGGAGACGTTATCTTTATACCCGGGGGTCCAGGAGTGCGAAGACCCAGTACAGTTTGTTCTCCACTATCCGGACAACACGTGTGTCCCGGGAAAGCAGCCCAGCATGAAGTCAGCCATGTGTGCCAGACTCTGAATAGGCATGACCTCACTGCCCCCACCAGAAGGATCACTTGCCATTTCCTCCTCTTCCTCTTCCGCCTCCTCTCCGCCCCATCCGCGCTGAACCAATGGGACGCACACAGCCTGACTGCTACCCTCGCCGCCAGCATCCTCCTCCTCTTCCACAGCCACCTCCACGTCGTCCTCCTCCTCATCCTCCTCCTCCTGCAACTGCCACCGTGAAGCAGACAAAAGTGTGGTCTGACTGTGTAGCTCCGTTGCGTCTCCTCCTACCCCCGTCTCCTCTGCGTGCAATGCGTTCTCCCTTATTGCGATGAGCGATTCTTTAAGGACGCCTAGGAGCGGATGGTTACGCTCACTATAGCGTCCTCGCTGCTGACCTTCTTGGTGGACTCCTCAAAGATACGCAGTACATCGCATATGTCTGCCATCCATGGCCACTCGTGGTTGGCAAACTGAGGGAGCTGAGTTGGAGGCACGCGTGGATTCATAATCTGGTACTCCATCAATGCTCTCTGCTGCTCACACACCCTGGCCAACATGGAATAGGTGGAATTCCAGCGAGTCGGCAGGTCGCACAACAGCCGATGTTCAGGCAAATGGAGGCGTTGCTGGAGTTTTTTTAAGCTAGCAGCAGCTACAGTTGACTTCCGAAAGTGAGCGCACAAGCGCCGCACTTTCACCAGTAGCTCTGCCAGGTTGGGGTAAGTCTTCAGAAATTTTTGGACTACCAGATTAAAAACGTGGGCCAGGCATGGTACGTGATTGAGTTCGGCAAGCTCCAGAGCCGCCACCAGGTTACGGCCGTTAACGCACACGACCATGCCTGGTCCTAGCTGCAGCGGCGACAGCCACATCTCCGTCTGCTGCAATATGGCGTCCCTCACCTCTGGGGCGCTGTGCTTCCTGTCGCCCAGCTGATGAGCTTTAAGCACCGCCTGCTGACGTCTCCCCGCGCCAGTGCTGCAACGCTTCCAGCTAGCGGCTGAGGGCGATGTTAAGGCAGAGGAGGAGGAGGAGGAGGAGGGGGGTTTATCAGAACCCATGCTGGCAATCTTGGGCGGGGTGGTAGGTAGGCCGTCTCTGTTTGCGACCCCGTCCCCGCTTCCACTACATTCACCCAGTGTGCCGTCAAAGAGATGTAGCGTCCCTGGCCGCAAGCGCTTGTCCACGAGTCGGTGTCAAGTGGACCTTTGCGCTGACTGCGTACCTCAGGGCCCGCCTGATGTTACGCGACACGTGCTGGTGCAGGGCGGGGACGGCACTCCGGGAAAAGTAGTGGCGGCTGGGGACGGAATAGCGAGGTGCGGCAGCCGCCATCAGGTCGCGGAAGGCCTGCGTCTCCACAAGCCTAAACGGCAACATCTCCAGGGCCAGCAGTTTGGAGATGTGGCAGTTTAAGGCTTGGGCTTGGGGGTGACTCGAGGCGTACTTCCGCCTGCGGTCGAACGCCTGCGAGATGGACAGTTGTTGGGACGAGGAGTGTGAGGGTGCAGGCGAAGAGGCGGGGGAAGGGGAGGCTGAAGGAGAAGGCCCCAAAGTAGCCGAGGCAGAGGCAGATGTGGAGGTGTCCTGGCTGGAGGTCTGGACCGCAGTGGCAGCACACAACAAAGGGGAAGAGGCAGTGGCAGCAGGACCGGGCGCAGTTTGTATTGCGTTTGCTCTCTCCCACTCAGCCCAGTGCTTGACTTCCAAGTGACGCCGCATGCCTGAGGTGGTCAGATTGCTCTTCTCAGAGCCCCTACTCAGTTTTGAGTGGCAGAGTGTGCAAACCGCGCTCAGTTTGTCATCCGCACAAACATTAAAAAATCTCCACACCACAGAAGTACGAGGCCTCGATGGGGGAGCTTCGCGCGACTGCCCGCTGCCGGGAACAGCTTCGGCCGTGCTGGCTGTGGCCTCACTACTTTGTCTGGACTGTCCTCTGCCTCTGGACATCCCTCTGCCTGGACATCCCTCTGCCTGTGGACATCCCTCTGCCTGTGGACATCCCTCTGCCTCTGGACATCCCTCTGCCTCTTGCTGCCTTTTTCGGTGCTGCGCAGACCACCACCTCTCCACTGCTTTCCCCGCTGGACATCACCCCTGGCCAAGTGGGGTCGGTCATTTCGTCATCCACCACCTCCTCTTCCTCACTCTGCTCCTCCTCCTGCCCACTGGACATTTCCAACAGCCTCCCTTGATGGCAACTGCGTCTCATCATCATCATCGCTCATGATAACAGATGCTGGCTCAGGGTCCACATCAGCAGGAGATGGCGAAAACTCAAGGTTTGGGGCATCACTACAAACAAATTCCTCTCCTAGCTCCTGGGATTCTTCCGGCACATCTGAAAAAGGACCCGAAAAGAGCTCCTGGGAGGGGTCAAGGGTGGGATGACTCTGTTGGCCAGGTGTGGAGGAAGGAGGGTCAGAGTGAGACTGTGTGGATGACTGGCTGGTGGACAACTGTGTGGAAGCGCTATCGGCTATCCATTGCACCACCTGTTCAACCTGCTCAGGCCTCAACAGCGGTGTAACCCTGCCCCATGCTTAACTGTCCCATAAAGGCAGGGATTCTGGATGAGCGGGATCCTGGCTGACCCTCACCAGCACGCATTGTATCCCCACTGGCTTCAACAAGGCCCCCAACAGCATTTCCGCGCCCCCGTCCTCGTCCACGTCCTATTCCGCTAGCCCCCGCCGCATTTTTTTTTTTTTACAATATTTTGCCTTCACAGCCGTGAAATTAGTTTGCAAGAGAACGCACAGTACAGTTGCCAATTGAAAGGCCTATATATGTATATATTGTATATTTCAAGTACACAGCCGTGTTCTAAAGTGATCAGAAGTGTATGAACACAGTTATGAGAATTCTTGCAAAGAACGCACAGTACAGTGCCAGTTAAGCCCTATATATTGTAGTACAGTTTTCTCAAGTACACTGAGCCGGTGTGTACTGAGAAAGTGCAAAGAACGCACAGATCAGAGGTGTGTCATGAACAACAAGTTTATGAGAAATACTTTGCAAAACGACACATACAGGCAGTTACCAGCCAGTTATATATATTTGATTTTCAAGGTACACAGCCGTGTACGGTGTGTATGAACAACAGTTATGAAATTACCTTTGTTAGGAGAACGCACAGACAGTTGCCAGTTAAGGCTATAATTGTATTTTCAAGGTACACATCCGGACGGTGATCAGAACGTGTGTATAACAACAGTATGAAAATTACTTTGGCAAGAGACGCAGTAACAGTTGCCAGTTTTAGGCCTATATATTGTATTTTTCAAGGTTACACAGCCGTGTACTAAAGTGATCAGACGGTGGTGTATGAACACCAGTTATGAGAAATTACTTTGCAAGAGAACGCACAGTACAGTTGCCAGTTAAGGCCTATATATTGTATTTTTCAAGGTACACAGCCGTGTACTGAAGTGATCAGACGTGTGTTGTGTATGAACAACAGTTATGAGAAATTACTTTGCAAGAGAACGCACAGTACAGTTGCCAGTTTATAAGGCCTATATATTGTATTTTTCAAGGTACACAGCACGTGTACTAAGTGATCAAGACGGTGTGTATGAACAACAGTTATGAGAAATTACTTTGCAAGAGAACGCACAGTACAGTTTGCCAGTTATAAGGCCTATATATTGTATTTTTCAAGGTACACAGCCGTGTACTGAGTGATCAGACGGTGTGTATGAACAACAGTTATGAGAAATTACTTTGCAAGAGAACGCACAGTACAGTTGCCAGTTAAGGCCTATATATTGTATTTTTCAAGGTACACAGCCGTGTACTAAGTGATCAGACGGTGTGTATGAACAACAGTTTATGAGAAATTACTTTGCAAGAGAACGCACAGTACAGTTGCCAGTTAAGGCCTATATATTGTATTTTTCAAGGTACACAGCCGTGTACTGAGTGGATCAGACGGTGTGTATGAACAACAGTTATGAGAAATTACTTTGCAAGAGAACGCACAGTACAGTTGCCAGTTTAAGGCCTATATATTGTATTTTTCAAGGTACACAGCCGTGTACTGAGTGATCAGACGGTGTGTATGAACAACAGTTATGAGAAATTACTTTGCAAGAGAACGCACAGTACAGTTGCCAGTTAAGGCCTATATATTGTATTTTTCAAGGTACACAGCCGTGTACTGAGTGATCAGACGGTGTGTTATGAACAACAGTTATGAGAAATTACTTTGCAAGAGAACGCACAGTACAGTTGCCAGTTAAGGCCTATATATTGTATTTTTCAAGGTACACAGCCGTGTACTGAGTGATCAGACGGTGTGTATGAACAACAGTTATGAGAAATTACTTTGCAAGAGAACGCACAGTACAGTTGCCAGTTAAGGCCTATATATTGTATTTTTCAAGGTACACAGCCGTGTACTGAGTGATCAGACGGTGTGTATGAACAACAGTTATGAGAAATTACTTTGCAAGAGAACGCACAGTACAGTTGCCAGTTAAGGCCTATATATTGTATTTTTCAAGGTACACAGCCGTGTACTGAGTGATCAGACGGTGTGTATGAACAACAGTTATGAGAAATTACTTTGCAAGAGAACGCACAGTACAGTTGCCAGTTAAGGCCTATATATTGTATTTTTCAAGGTACACAGCCGTGTACTAAGTGATCAGACGGTGTGTATGAACAACAGTTATGAGAAATTACTTTGCAAGAGAACGCACAGTACAGTTGCCAGTTAAGGCCTATATATTGTATTTTTCAAGGTACACAGCCGTGTACTGAGTGATCAGACGTGTGTATGAACAACAGTTATGAGAAATTACTTTGCAAGAGAACGCACAGTACAGTTGCCAGTTAAGGCCTATATATTGTATTTTTCAAGTACACAGCCGTGTACTGATCAACGGTGTGTATGAACAACAGTTATGAGAAATTACTTTCACAGTACACAGTTAAGGCCTATATATGTATTTTTCAAGGTACACAGCCGTGTAACTGAGTGATCAGGACGTGTGTATGAACAACAGTTAGAAATTACTTTGCAAAGAACGCACAGTACAGTTGCCAGTTAACAGTTGTTACCAGCCGTGTACTAATCAGACGTGTGTATGCAGTTATGAGAAATTACTTTGCAAGAGACGCACAGTAGTTGCCAGTTATTAATTATGTATTTTTCAAGGTAACAGCAGTATGCCAAAATATAGTTTGGTATAGAGGCACCTAATACACCACTAATGCCTCTCTCGTCCCTACTCAGCAGCTATCCCTGAATACAGCAGCCGTTCTCTGTAAAGTCTATATTGTAGTAAGCTATCACTGAAGTCCACTGTAGTAGCCCTGATAAGGGCTTTTAATCACGCTCCTGCCTATCCAACAGCTAAAATCTGTCTCTCCCTTCTCCAGCCTCTGTCCCTGACTAAGTTCACGCAGCATATGCGTACGAGCAGGAAGAGCTGAGTTTTTAATATTCGAGGTCACATGGTTTTTCCAGCCAATGCATGTAGACGCCGTTTTCGCGCTGCCAGCGTGCTCAGCGTGCCTGTCATACCCCCCCTGCATGGTGATTGGTGGAAAAAGAGCGCCAGGGAAGGTGGGAGGGGAAACGAATTCTAGGTGCGCCATCGCCGTTATACTCGAATTAAATCGAGTACGCCGAATATCGTAGTATTCGATCGAATACCAGCTCGATCGAACACTACTCGCTCATCTCTAATGAGTTTGTGTCTGTATGCAGGGTGCCAATGTGTTGGTAAAGCGTGAAGCTGAAGAGATCTTCTCATCAAAATCGGCAAAGCTGCATTGTGGATAGGAGGAGTCATCATGGTGGTCTGAACCAGATGGGGAAGAACTCAGGAGGAGACGTCACCTGTAAGTCACTAAATGGAAATGAATATTCTGCTACTGACTGTGTATGATGGGAGCTGTAGTCACCTGGATGATGTACAGCTGATGATGGGTGGTAGCATGCTGTTTTGCGCAACAACTCCCAGCATCCCTTTACACTT
This sequence comes from Rhinella marina, assembly GCA_900303285.1. NCBI lineage: Eukaryota > Metazoa > Chordata > Amphibia > Anura > Bufonidae > Rhinella > Rhinella marina. The sequence continues at coordinate 17,376 of ONZH01023878.1, read as the reverse complement.
GTTCAGGCCATACTGGGAGCTGTAGTTTCATATGGCGAGGGCTGACCTGACTACTCAGATGGTATCTGTACTAAACATTTAAAATCTGGTAATGTATTTATGTATTGAACTTGGTTCTGGTGCTGTATTTATGTATAGAACTTGGTTCTGGTGCTGTATTTATGTATAGAACTTGGTTCTGGTGCTGTATTTATGTAGAGAACTTGGTTCTGCTGCTGTATTTATGTAGAGAACTTGGTTCTGCTGCTGTATTTATGTAGAGAACTTGGTTCTGCTGATGTATTTATGTAGAGAACTTGGTTCTGGTGCTGTATTTGACTTATGGGTTTGGTTCTGGTGCTGTATTTATGTAGTAAACTTGGTTCTGGTTCTGTATTTGACTTATAGGTTTAGTTATGGTGCTATATTTCTTGTTGATTTTGTTGCTGTATTTGACTTATGGGCCTGGTTCTGGTGTTGTATTCATGCAGTGAACTTGGTTCTGGTTCTGTGTTTGACTTCTAGGTTTGGTTCTGGTGCTGTATGTATGTAGTGATCTTGGTTCTTGCTCTGTATTTGTGTTAAACATACATCTGATGCTATACGTCTAATACTATCCATTCACATTTGCGTTTGGGTCACAGATTCTGTTAAAAAGACCGGACAGAAAAGTTCTGCATGCAAGACTTTTTTGTTCGGTAAAGGAGCAGCATCCTGAGCAGACCCCATTGTACTCAATGGAGTCTCTTCAGCTCAGGGGTTGGTAAATCTGGTCCCTCTAATGATCAGGCTGTTGCTATGGACTCAGCCATGTTCTGTATCTGGGATCCAACATGAAAATACAACCAGTTGCCGCCTTTTAACCATTTAAAGCCCATTTACCTAAAACGGCTTTATGGTAGGCAGAGTTAAACAGGTTAAGTGTGGGCCGCTACACATGGGCCAGTGCTGTGTGCTTGCCACCCAGGCTAAAATTTGCCAGCCAGCCCCTGCCTACGTGACAGATTTGGCGCTTAAAGAAAGGTAGGGATTCAGTCATCTGAGAGAGAATTTAAAATGGTCAAAATTTGCTATTTCTGCATGGAAGACATTATAGAAGAGAATGGTAATGGTTTCTCTGCAGAAATAGCAACCCCTTAATGTTATATAGGCCTACGTATTATATATATGAGTAACTGCAATTTTCATACTCCTGGGCTAAAAATACTCTTCAAAAATGGTCAGAGGAGTATTTTTACTCTTCCGGAAAAAATGTAGCGCGACCTCTGATTGTGTGCATGAGCTCTAATGTTGATGTCCTATCCAGATCAGTTATCAGTTTCACAAAAGCAGATCATTTCCTTAAAGGGGTTTTCAGTTTTTTTTTCTATTTTTTCTATCTTGATTCATTCTCAAGATAGGTCATCCTACCCATCAGCTGTTTGAAGAGAAAGCAGCATTCATACAAGCACTGCCTTCTCCTCATTGTTTGCCTGCTTGCCCTCACAACTGCATTCACTTCAATGGGACAGTTCCTTCCTGTCCAATGAATAGTAGGGTAATGTCCCATAAAAGTGAATAGGGATGCCATAGTTACAATTACACTGCTCTTCACTGCAGTGGGTAAGCAGGTTAACAATGAGGAGAAGGCAGCACTTGTATGAGTGCTACCTTCTCTTAAAACAGCTGATCGGTGGGGGTGTAGGGAGTCGCCCCCTCCCCCCACCGATCTGGATACGTCATGAATAGAAAAGAAAAAAAGACAAAGCCTTTAAGGAGATTCTCTTAGTAGTCTGCTGCTGCCCTTCTCCAACACCCTGCACATTCCAAGTCCCACTCAGTGTGGTTTGGCGGCCAGTGCCAGATGCCACGGAAGTCCATCCTTCTCCTCCTCTACTTTTACTTTGATGTAGAGGCTGAGAAGGATAAAAACTATAATGAAAAGTTCGGACCAACGATATATATATATAAAATTTTTTCATAAGTGCATATCCATAAAGCAGAACTATAGATATATAAAGGTATGGTTGCACAACATATAATAAACAATAAGAGTAGAAATAAATTTAGATATATGTGGCGCTATGCCGACTAAAGATAAAAAAGGAAGTCCTTAGTTACACATATTTGCAAATGCGTGATCATGCCCACTCACCAATCGTCACGGTAACTTCCTGTGGAGTGGGTCCCTACACTCATCTATGCCTCTGTTCAGACTACATCCAAGTCTCCATTATTCAGGGCGTGTGGACGTTCGGACAAACGATATATATATATATATGTGTAACTAAGGACTTCCTTTTTTATCTTTAGTCGGCATAGCGCCACATATATCTAAATTTATTTCTACTCTTATTGTTTATTATATGTTGTGCAACCATACCTTTATATATCTATAGTTCTGCTTTATGGATATGCACTTATGAAAAAATATTTATATATATATATCTTTGGTCCGAACTTTTCATTATAGTTTTTATCGTTATATACTGAGTCTCGCATACTCCTTTTGGACCTGACGACGCCCATTCACCCAGGACTTCCTGGTAGGATACCTATTTAGCTGGTTCCACACGCCCTGAATAATGGAGACTTGGATGTAGTCTGAACAGAGGCATAGATGAGTGTAGGGACCCACTCCACAGGAAGTTACCGTGACGATTGGTGAGTGGGCATGATCACGCATTTGCAAATATGTGTAACTAAGGACTTCCTTTTTTATCTTTAGTCGGCATAGCGCCACATATATCTAAATTTATTTCTACTCTTATTGTTTATTATATGTTGTGCAACCATACCTTTATATATCTATAGTTCTGCTTTATGGATATGCACTTATGAAAAAATATTTATATATATATATATCGTTGGTCCGAACTTTTCATTATAGTTTTTATCGTTATATACTGAGTCTCGCATACTCCTTTTGGACCTGACGACGCCCATTCACCCAGGACTTCCTGGTAGGATACCTATTTAGCTGGTTCCACACGCCCTGAATAATGGAGACTTGGATGTAGTCTGAACAGAGGCATAGATGAGTGTAGGGACCCACTCCACAGGAAGTTACCGTGACGATTGGTGAGTGGGCATGATCACGCATTTGCAAATATGTGTAACTAAGGACTTCCTTTTTTATCTTTAGTCGGCATAGCGCCACATATATCTAAATTTATTTCTACTCTTATTGTTTATTATTTGTTGTGCAACCATACCTTTATATATCTAGAGGCTGAGAAGGAGACACTCGGGTCCACAGCACTGAATCCAGCCGTACTCACCTTTTTTGGGATCTTTCTTACTGGACTGCAGTCTTCACTGACGTGCTCCTCTTCAAGTTCTGCCGACGCACTGCTCCAAGCAATGAAATCTAGAAGGTAGAAAAAAAATCTTTGTAATATACTATTAGCCCAAGAGGTAGAAAAAGTAAGGTGAGGGTGAGGGAACAGCCCGCCGGATCTGTGCTGCCACAGGTGCACATGTGGGGCCGGAACTATGCTCGGGCCCCATACACTGTAATGGGGGCGGGCCACAGATCCTGCCGCAGCATGCAAACCCTGCCGAGAGGCGGGCGGAACAAAAGTACAACATATTCCAGCCGCCAGGGGTTGCCGTGCTGCGGCCGGATCCGTGGCTTGCCCCCATTACAGTGAATGGGGCCAGAGCGTAGTTCCGGCCCCATACGTGCACCTGCGGCAGCACAGATCCAGCGGGCTGTTCACCCACTGGAACAGCCTGCCGGAATCCCCTGCCGCAGGTGTGAAAGGGGCCTTAGATTACACAACCCCTTTAATACTTAATTTTTATTTTTTTATTTCCTCCTTTGCCTCCAAGATCTGGAACTTTTTAAATTACATAGTCCTTATTTTTCCAACACGCAGTTCTGGTAATGCTCCAGATCCCCCGTGTGGTGATCAGAGGAGCCGGAGCTTGTGTATGGCAGCCCCTGTCATAGTGAATGACAGGAGGCTGCTGCACAGTGTTTTCTACGGAGCCCCTGTTTGTAGCCAGGCTCGATAGGAAACTAGTAAAATCATTATAGACTCCAATGCTAGTTAAAGGGGTTGTCTGGGTTCAGAGCTAAATCCGGACATACGTTTAATTTCACCCAGGCAGCCTGCCTGTCAACAGCATCTGAGCATTTCATGCTCGGATGCCCTCCCTTACCCTGCGCTAGATCGTGCAGGGCAAGGCCTATTTTGTTTATTAACACACACTGCCTGGCAGGGGCTTCCACCCAGCAGTGTGTTCGGTGACATCACCGGCTCTGATGGGTCGGCTTTAGCGCTTTCCTAGCCATTTTACTAGTTAGGGCAGCGCTAAAGCCTGCCCATCAGTGCCAGTGACGCCACCGTGCTCACTGCTGGGCGGAAGGGAGGGCATCCGAGCATGAAATGCTCTGATGCTGTTGTCAGACAGGCTGCCTGGGTGAAATTAAGGGTATGTCCGGGTTGAGCTCTGAACCCAGACAATCCCTTTAACTACAAAAAGCTTATAGGGGTCAGAAAATGGCAAAAAAAGTTTCACATTTTTAATTTTTCTCCTGTATCAAAACACAATAAAAACTATACATATGTGGTATCTGTCAGATTTATACTGACTTTCAGAACCAAGATCTCAAGTTTAAAAAAAAAAAACAGTAAAACTGTGGCAAAGTTCTGTTTTTTGTTTTTTTTTTGCAATTCTACCACCTTTGGAATTTTTATCCATTTCCCACTACATTTTTTACAATATTAAATTGTTGCATTTGAAAGTACAACTTGTCCTGCAAAAAACAAGCCCTCATACAGCTATGTGAATGGAAAAATTAAAAAAGTTAAGGCTCCAGGAATGCGGAGAGCACAAAACGAAAATGTAAAAAAGCCTCTGGGGCAGAAGGGGTTTAAAAAAAACCTTTGAGAAAAGTTTTTTCTTTGCATCACCATTTTCTGACAGCCATAATTTTTTCATATTTATGTCTACAGAGCTTTAAGAGGGCTTTTTTGTGGGTGAACTGTAGTTTTTATTGGTACCATTTTTGGGGTGGGTACAATTTTTTTTATCATTGTTAGGCCTTCCGAGACATACAGTCTGTGAGCAAGCCATATGTCCCGGAGCGGTATTGATTGTGTGCCCAGGAATGCACAGCATCATATGTGCGCCCTGGGCTGCGTGCAAGATAAATTTTAGTAATGTATGAAGCTGTGCGCTCCTGTGCAAACAAGGGCTGTGGGGGAGGGGTGCAAACAAGGCCTGGGGGGGGTGCAGATAAGGGCCAGGGGCTGGACTGAAAAGGGCCCAGGGTGGTGCACAGATAAGGGGAAGGGGCACAAGCAAGGTCCGGAGGGGGGTGGGGTGGGTGAGGATGCACAGATAAGGGCCAGGGTGACGCACACAGGGGACATGGGGGCAGCAGAGACAAGGGCCAGAAAGGCGCAAAGGCCGGGGGAGGGAGTGGGGCACAGATAAGGGTCAAGTGGTGCAGACCGGGAAGAGGGGTACACAGTTAAGGGCCCAGGGGTGCAGACAGGGGCCAGGTAGGCACAGGCCAAGGCCAGGGGGGCACAGATAAGGGCCATGGGCTGCACTGAAAGGGCCAGGGTGGCGCACACAGGGGCCAAGGGGGCACAGACAAAGACCAGAGAGGCACAGAAAAAGGAGGCACAGATAAGGGCCGGGGGAAGGGCCGCAGACAAGAGCCAGGATGGCGCACACAGGGACCAAGGGGGGCGGGCAGAGACAAGGGGCAGGGAGGCACAGAAAAAGGCCGGGGAGGGGGGGCTACAGATGAGGCCCTGGGGCAGACAGGGGCCAGGTAGGCAGATCGTGGGGGGGAAGGGGGGGTTAGTTGCTCCATCGCCACCATCAGTATACTCATATATTCCTTGGGGGCCCCCAAGCCCCTAAAGATGGGGGTCTTGTGGCCATAGGCCTGGGCCATGGGGGGCATATACAAGGCCCATGGAGGTGCGCAGATAAGGTCCAGGGGCTGCGCTAGCAGGGAGGCAGACAGGGGCCAGGGAGGCAGATCGTGGGGGGGGGGAAGTTGCCCCATCTCTAACAGTATATACTCAAATATTCCTTGGGGGCCCCCAAGCCCCTAAAGATGGGGGTCTTGGGGCCATAGGCCTGGGCCATGGGGGTATAGGTGCGCTGGCAGGGAGGCACACAGGAGTCAGGGGCTGCGCCGACAAGGGCAAGGGGGCACAGGCAGCTGGCACAGACAGACATACCTAATAGTCCAGTCGTCACTGTGTGCTGCAGCTGCTGTTCTGCTCCTCTTCCCTGGCGTGCTATTTCTCCAACTGCCGCTCCAGTCCCTCCTCCTGTGTTGAGAAGGAACTTGGAGGGTGGGCCTATTGCGCGCTTCATGCATTCTGTCACTGTAAGTTGTTGTAATTATTCAGGCTGGCTGGGTGGGGGGACGTGCGGGTGCGGGCGCCCGCCGGGGGTGGGCTGGTGGTTGGGTTAATTGGGGGGGGTGCCGGCCAGGATAAAGTGTGACTGTGTGAATGATGGCTGGGCGCGGGCCCCAATGTCACAATACTGTATGAGGGGGCCTGGCCTGGCCTGAAAAACTGTATTAAATAAAACTTCACTGTCAAGCTGCCGGGCCGGGCCCCTTGTCAGCCCGGGCCCCGAAGCAGCCGCTTCCCCTGTAGTTACGCCACTGGCAGTAGCATAATGAAGGCAGCAGCATTAGTGGTATGAATGTAGAGTATGAATGTAGGCAGGCTACGGCACAGGCATGATGGTGGTGGTGGCATGATGGAGGCAGGCAACAACAGTGGAAAAATGGGGCATTTCCAGCAAGGCCACATCTATTCATCAGTCTCAGGTGGCGGAGTGTAAAAATCCTCCCCAGTACTTGGTTCATTTTGACAAAAGTTTTAGATACTTGTCGAGGACAACTTGGTCCGTCTGGGTGTCACCATGCCCCCAGCGGCGCTGAAAACCCTCTCAGAAGACACTGGAAGCTGGGCAAGAAAGAAGATAGGGAACATGCTGTGCCAGTTCCGGCCACTGTTCCAGTCTGCCTGCACAGAAATCCATGGGGTTAGGGAACAGGGTATGCACTAGAGACTTGCCTGAGATTAGGTAGGCCTGAACCTGGGCATTGAGGCAGGAGTTGTTGGCTTGCTGACTGGCCTTAGCCTGACACTGCATGTGTAAAAGCTGCTTCATCATGTTGAGGAGACTGAAATGACCAAATCCTTCACGGCTTTCTGCTGCTCATAGAGACAGTCAAGCATGGGCTATTTTGAATTCCAGCGACTTGGAATGTTGTACTTAAACAGTGTAACTGCAGACATTTCTGATGGTGCAAGTCCAGGAGAACGTTCCTCACCAGGTGAGAATAGCTGAAAAAAATGGAATGTCTCCTGGACACTGCCAGCACCTTGCGCAAGCTAGTGCATTTTTTTAAAAGGTTATGCAGGGAGCATGTGTTATTTCTCCCGGGGTCAGCATGGCCAGGGTGTTGTGCCCATTGTCGTTGACCACCTTGCCCAGTTGGAGTCGGCTGAATGACAGCCAGCGGGATGTTTGCTGCCGATCAGCTCCAACACAGCTTAGCAATGCTTGACTTGATACATTTGATAGGAAGAAGGGATAGTGCGAGAGACACTGTTCCCTGCTGCTGTTGGGAGTGGGACTGTGTCCATGGAGGAGGAGGGGGAGGAAGCAGATAAGTACCTGCTGTGGGAACCAACCCATAAGATGGTGGGAGGGGCTGCTTCTCCATTATCTCAAAAAACATTGACCCAGTGGACCATGAGAGACATGTACTGTCTCTGCACATAACAGCTGCTTCAGGTGTCCACGGTGGAGTGGAGCTTGCTGCATAGCGAACAAGGATTGGCCCGCATTCTCTGTCATGTGAGAGAACAAGGCACTACTACAATGGTACTACATCAATGGCACTGCCAGCAATGTTGCACTGCCAGCAATGTTGCTTGGTGGGTGTTCAGCTTGTAGACAAGCTAATTGCTGGTGAAGAAAAGTTTTTTCATGGCCAACATTCCGTTAGATGTCTCATAATGGAGCTGAAGACAAGAAGGAGTCTTAGCGGGAGAAGAAGAAGGTGATGATGATGAGAAAGATTCCATATTGCTTTGGGATGCTGGTTGGCTGCCAAAAAGAGAACCAGGAGAAGGAGGACAGACTTGTTCTGATTGGGAATGCTGGCAAGTCATATTTTCCCAAAGGATGCGGTGATGTTGCCGCATGTGCTGAAATAGACTTCTGGTACCTATGATTGTGTTTGAATGGCCACGGCTTATTTTATTCCTGCAGATCTTGTACACCGCTGTGGTTTTGTGTGCCTGCCTTATGAAAAAAAGGGTCATACAAGAGTTGCTCATACAGACCTACAGGCAACCAAGCTGGGCCAAACCCACCCATAGTGTCAGCAGCATCACCAGAGCCAGAATCAGGCATTGCCCTGGCTGTTCTTTGGGAGGTACGGAGGTACGTGGCCTCTGCTCTTTATTGCTGCCGCCACTGCCCTTCACTAATGTTGGCTCCTTCTTAGCACCCCGATCCAGCTCCCAGGTCCTGTCCAGCGCACAATCATCTTTGGTGTCCTCACCCTCCTTGCTGCTTTTAAAATATTATGGTGGGCTTCTGGGCCCCGCTCCCCTGTTCTGAATTTTCCCCAACTCCCACTGTCACTGCCCTACCACCAATGCCTTGGCTACAGGTGCCACTATTACCACCACCATCGACACAGATATGCATGAGGTCCCCAACCTCCTCCCCAAATGCCTCCTCAGGGCAGCCTAAATGGTGAGGGCTTGACTATCAGGCGTAGGGTGTGGTGGGGTTTTCTTGCCACTATTTAGGAAAAAGGAAGGCACCCTTCTAGGAATGGGCAGTAAAGACTGATGACTGCTGCAACTGAGAGGAGGAGTGAGCCAGCCATCCAATACACAACCTCATCCTCTTTCTCCTCAACAATAATGTTGCGCCTTTCCAAAGCCAGCAGAGACAACTGCGGTCTACTACTACTACTACTTCTGGTCGGATAACTGGTGCTGCTACTACCCACATTCTGGCACTGGGTCTTCAGTTTGTAACCTTTCTGTAGCCCTGACATTTTTGGGCCTCTCAGATAAGCACTACCCTGTGTATTGTCATAGTAATCAAGTATATATGCCGGTTTGAATATAATCAACAACAATCTCTAGAAAAAAAAATTATTGAAACGTGTGGAGACAGAAATAAAGGTAAACTAATTTAGGCCTAAATTTGTTATCATTCACAGATAATTTTGTGTGCTACCCTGTGTTTTGTTGAACTAATCAGGTATATATGCTGGTTTCATTAAATTGAACAATCACAACATTTTTTTTAATTCCAACCGTGTGGCTATAGAATAAATGGAAAAGGATGAGGCCTGACGCTCAAATTCACTTCACTCACAGGTAAATTGCTGCCCTAGACTGTGTATTGCTGTAATAATCACATAAATATGTTGGGTTCATTAACCACTTCCGATCCGGGGCATTTACCCCCTTCCTGACCAGGCCTAATTTTGCAAATCTGACACGTGTCACTTCATGTGGTAATAACTTTGGAACGCTTTTACTTATCCAAGCCATTCATTGTTTTCTTGTGACACATTTTACTTTGTGTTAATGGTAAATTTGAGTCAATATATTTTACCTTTATTTATAAAAAATCCAAAATTTACTGGAAATTTTGAAAAAAATCACAATTTTTTTAAATATTAATTTCTCTGCTTTTAAGTTGCATAGGGATATCTAATAAAATTGTTATTAATGAATATTCACCCTGTGTCCACTTTATGTTGACATAATTTTGGAAATTTAATTTTATTTTTTGAGGACGTTAGAAGGCTTCGAATTTTAGATGTAATTTTTAAGATTTTCATGAAAATTTCCAATTGTTAATTTTAAAGGACCTTTGCAGTTCTAAATTGACTTTGAGGGGCTTAAATAATAGAAACCTTCCATAAATGAACATATTTTAGAAACTACAGCCCCCAATGTAATCCAAACTGATTTTTACAAAGTTTGTTAACCCATTAGATTCCCCACAAGAATTAAAACAGAAGGAAGGTGAAATTTAAAAATAAATATATATTTTTTGCAGATTTTCAATTTTTAATTCATTTTTCCTATAAGATACATAGTAATAACATAGTTTATAAGGCCGAAAAAAGACATCTGTCCATCCAGTTCGGCCTGTTTTCCTATAAGTTGATCCAGAGGAAGGCAAAAAACCCCTGTGAGGTAGAAGCCAATTTTCCCCACTTTAGGGGAAAAAAATTCCTTCCCAACTCCAATCAGGCAATCAGAATTACTCCCTGGATCAACGACCCATCTCTAGTAGCTATAACCTGTAATATTATTACCCTCCAAAAATACATCCAGGCCTCTCTTGAACTCTTTTAGTGAACTTACCATCACCACCTCCTCAGGCAGAGAGTTCCATAGTCTCACTGCTCTTACCATAAAGAATCTTCATCTATGTTTGTGTACAAACCTTCTTTCCTCCAGACACAGAGAATGTCCCCTCGTCACGGTCACAGTCCTGGGGATAAATAGATCATGGGAGAGATCTCTGTACTGACCTCTGATATATTTATACATAGTTATTAGATCTCCCCTCAGTCGTCTTTTTTCTAAAGTGAATAACCCTAATTTTGATAATCTTTCTGGGTACTGTAGTCCACTCATTCCAGTTAATTACTTTAGTTGCCCTCCTCTGAACCCTCTCCAGCTCTGCTATGTCTGCCTTGTTCACAGGAGCCCAGAACTGTACACAGTACTCCATGTGTGGTCTGACTAGTGATTTGTAAAGTGGCAGGACTATGTTCTCATCACGGGCATCTATGCCTCTTTTGATGCAACCCATTATCTTATTGGCCTTGGCAGCAGCTGTCTGACACTGGTTTCTGCAGCTTAGTTTGCTGTTCACTAAAATTCCTAGGTCCTTTTCCATGTCAGAGTTACCCAATATTTTACCATTTAGTATGTACTGGTGACTTGTATTATTCCTTCCCATATGCATAACCTTACATTTGTCAGTGTTAAACCTCATCTGCCACTTCTCTGCCCAAGCCTCCAGTCTATCCAGATCCATCTATAGCAGTGTACTGTCCTCTTCTGTTTTAATTACTTTACACAGTTTAGTGTCATCTGCACAAATTGATATTTTACTGTGCAAGCCTTCTACAAGATCATTAATAAATATATTGAAGAGAATAGGGCCCAATACTGACCCCTGTGGTACCGCACTAGTGACAGTGACCCAATCTGAATATGTGCCATTAATAACCACCTTCTGTTTTCTATCACTGAGCCAGTTACTTAACCAAATACAGACATTTTCTCCCAGGCCAAGCATTCCCATTTTATATACTAACCTTTTATGTGGTAACGTGTCAAATGCTTTGGAGAAGTCCAGATATACGGCATCCATTGATTTGCCGCGGTCCAGTCTAGAACTTACCTCCTCATAGAAACTGATTAAATTGGTTTGACATGACCGATCCCTCATGAAGCCATGCTGATATGGAGTAATTTGCTTATTTTCATTGAGGTACTCCAAGATTGCATCTCTTAGAAAACCCTCAAACAGTTTACTCACAACAGATGTTAAACTTTCCGGCCTATAGTTCCCGGGCTCTGTTTTTGGACCCTTTTTGAATATTGGCACCACATTTGTTATGCGCCAATCCTGTGGAACACTCCCTGTCAGTATAGAGTCCTTAAATATCAGAAATAAGGGTCTAGCGATGACATTACTTAATTCTCTTAGGATACGTGGGTGTATGCCATCCGGTCCTGGCGATTGGTCTATTTTAATCTTTTTAAGACGCAGCTCTACTTCTTCCTGGGTCAGACAGGGCACTATTAATGGGGAATTTACTTTTATATTCTGCATTTCATCTGACAGTTTATTTTCCTCAGATTGCAAGGGTAAACCACAAATGAAACCTGAATATTTATTTTCCTGATTCTGAAGTTTGCAGAAACACCCCATATGTGGTTGTAAACTGCTCTGTGACCGGCAGTAATGAGAGGGAGATAATACAAGCATTTGTGATGGCTTTGACAGCTTGTCAGAGTGATCAAAAGCCTGAAGGCCAGGAAAAAGGTCTCAGGTTGAAGCTCCATGTTCTTGGCTGTCAGGAGGCAGCTGAGTCATGGAGCTTCTATGTACAGGTGCTGCACACAGGGGGCAAAGCTCAAGGACATTTTAAAACGTCCATTCAGAGATAGAGATCCACTACCAGGACGTTTATAGTCAATGGGCAGACTGGAAGTGGTTAAATTTAAATTGAGTCCCCCCCCAAAAAAAAATAAATAAATAAATAAATAAATTCCAACCATGTGGAAATGGAATTCACAGAAATAGACGATTGAGGCCTGATGATCAATTTCATGTTAAAGGGGTTGTCTGGGTTCAGAGTAGAACCCGGACATAACCCCTTCTTCACCCAGTCGGTCTGTATGAGTTGAGCATCTGAGTTTTATGAGTTGAGCATCAGAGCTTTTTCTGCAGATTCGGTAATGTAACAGGCTCCGCTAGACAGAGGTTTCCACCTTGCAGTGTTCCAGGTGATGTCACCCGCACTAATGGGCTTTCTTTAGAGCTGCCCTAGCCTGTAATACAGGCTAGGACAGTGCTTTAGAACTCCCATTAGTGTTGGTGCCGTCAACTGAAACATTGCTAGGCAAAAGCCTCCACCTAGCAGTTTAAAAATGTAAAACAAAAAGCCCTTGCAGTAGCTGCAGTTCTGATAGTAGGTACAGCAGCCACAGCTACTCTATTCTCATTCTCTGGCTGACAGCTCCCCTGCCTCCCTATTCTATACACACAATTCTTGTTCTTCTTTGTAATTATAGTTTTTCCCTTCACTCTCCCTGGCAGTACAATGCAAGCTTGATTGTTTTTTTTTTGTACTCTTCCTGACTTCCTAAGACCCTTTTTCTGGCAGACATTTAAAGATCAAACCACCCTCATTTACAGCCCAGCACGGAATGATGTTCTGCTGGGGCATCTCCCTGCCTGATGCAGCACTAATTGGTTAAACCAGGCTGTCTGTCAGCCTGGTAGCCAATCAGGGCAAGCCAGCCCCCCCACACACACACACTCACTTCCTCTCAGGTTCATGCGAGAACCCTTCTTCTTCCACACTAGTGCTTTTCTCCTCCTGACATGTTCACTAAAATGGCACCATTTCAATGGATACATCCAAAACAAACCTGAAAATATTTGGGTTCCTCTCCTGTCCGAAAAATAGCAAGGTTCGGATCAAACCTGGTTTAGTCCAAACTGGGTCGCTCATCCTTAGAGCCTTCCATCCACTATATCATCTGGCACCAGTGGCCACTTAAGACAGCTGACAAGTAAGAATCCTGGGTGTCAGACCCCATCAATCTTATATTGATGACCTACCTTGAGCATAGGTCATCAATATCTAAGTATTATAAAACGCCTTTAAAGGGGCATTTCAGTCTGAAATATGTATCATCTATCCACTGAATAGGACATATATGCTAGATCAATTGGAGTGTGATGTCAGGGTCTGCCTACCTTTTGCTAAAATGGGGGACCCCTTCCCCACAGGCACCCTTTCACCCCATTCAAAGTCTATGGTACAAATGGCTGAGGTGATCAATCGCAGGGCGCAGCAGTCAAAACCCATCTAGTTTTCATCACCAATCACATGGATGTGATGTGGAACCACAGGCTTCAATTGTCCATGGGCATAACACAATGATTAACACAAAGATACAGGAGTAATTGAGTGGATCACTGGTTTAGTGTATATCTAGTTCAATTCTTCATCTGCTCAAAGTACTTTCTACCTCGAAATAAACGTATTCTTTATGATAACATCACTTTTATCTAGGTTAGAGTAAGGTCCATGCTTGTCAGTGTTCTTATAAAAACAGAAGCAGTAGCGCCTGCGCCCACCTGCAAGGACGCCACTTAGGAAAGCACGGACTGGAACTGGAAAGAGCAGCTCTACAGCAGGAAAATAAAAAGATGAAAAGGTCCAGCTTCTCCAAAAAGTGACAATCTTTATTGAATATTATTCAGTGCAGATAAAATCCATATCCGAAAACAGTGTCTATGCGTTTCGGACCTCTCTGGTTAGGTCCTTATTCATGACTAAGCTGTATACCCACTTCAGAACTTAAATACCACACTGCCATTTCAATGTTTTCAGGTGAATAGTTGTAATAAAGTCGGATGAGGCACACATGCAATGAATACATCAATACAGACATTATGAGACAGGTAAACAAAAAATATAATAATAAAATCAATAAAACTATTGTAAGATCAGGTCATGTCCTCGGTTTAACCCAGCTGGGTTACCATTCAGATATTTGATACTTTGCATTATGATAAATCTACTATTACTTTTTCTCTGGACCGGGCTGAAGTTGCGGCTGTATCTAAACCCAGGACAGATTTGATTTTCTCAACTACTTACAATAAATGTAAATCTGGTAACATGAATTGTCCTGTTTTTGTGACCTCCTATAGTCCTGAATACTCTCTTATTTGTGTTATTATAAAAATACATTTTTCCATTTAAGTTATGGATGAACACTGGCAGGAGGTCATAGACTCTGATTTAAAATGTGTAGCACGACGTGTTCCTACTTTATCTCAAAAAATGTATATGCTGCAAATGCATGAATATTTCTAAACATCAAATCCACAACTAATGGCCATATATTTAAACTCCATCAGTATATCAACTGTAAGTATGTTGTATACTGTATTACCTATACAATTTGTCAATTACAATATGTTGGGTGTACAACTAATGAGGTCAAAACACAAATTAGAAAAAATCTATCGGATATACCACATTACAGGGACAGAAATGTCTCCGCAGCAAGACTACACTTTGCGGTTTGCCATCCACAAGACGTCTCTGGTTTCTCTGTACATGGAGAGGAGCGAGTAAACCGACCCCGCCGTGGCGGGGATTATAGAAGGAAACTATTAAATGGAGAATACTTCAGGATTTTTCAATTGGGAAGTTGCTCTCCAGCTGGGTTAAACCAAAGACATGACCTGACAATAGTTTTATGGATTTTATTTTTATATTTTTTTGTTTACCTGTCTCATAATGTCTGTATTGATATATTCATTGCATGTGTGCCTCATCGCACTTGATTACAACTTTTCACCTGCAAACATTGAGATGGCAGTGTGGTATATAATTCTGAAATGGTTATGCAGCTTAGTTATGAATAAGGACCTAATCAGAGAGGTCTGAAATGCGTAGATGCTGTTTTTGGATTATGGATTTTATCTGCACTGAATAATATTCAATACAGATTGTCATTGATCTAGGAAGTTATTCTGATGTCTGATTTGAATCAGGAAAGTGAATACTAAAATATTCGTGTGTTCGGTACTCGGAAGAAATTTTTCAAAATATTTGTATATTTGTACGTAATAACGAATCCTATTGAAGTCAATGGGAGATACGAGCATTTTTGCAGTGGACCAAAATTATTCGCTCGCAAGGTTGCCTAAACACCTGAAAACCTCTGAAAGTGATTGAAACACCAGGGAAATGGATAGGGAACACCAGGGGCAGCATGCATGGAGCAGGCAGAAACAGTGCAAGGAGCGACAGGACCTTGTCCGATAAAGCGTATGCTATTGCTACTAAACGCTACTATACGCTTTTACTCTATACGCTGTTGCGTATGAATTCAAGTCTCGCAAATGCACGCACGACGCTACGCCGCGGCGTACAGTCCTCAGAGGTAGATCCAATTTGGCAAGATCGCAAGCAGGCGTTCCTATGCTTTCAGCTCTGGAGAGCTCAAATATCTGGTCCAGAAGATAGACAGACAGGAGTACGATGGCACACACCGACACTCCAATCGGCAGAAGCAAGAGATTGTGCAGCAGCCTGCGCCATCGGTTTCACAGTGTGCAGAACCCGGGCCAGATCCAAAGAAAATGGTCCGATTTAAAATTAAAGTGCCCAGAGCGGCTTACTCAGATCCGAGCAGAGATACAACAGGGTGAGTAACAAAATATTTGAAAAGTAAAAACATGTTAAAAAATTAGTGTACTGTATTGTATATATACCAGTGCCAATAATGAAAACCGTATAGAAGGACAACGTGGGCGTGCGTGGTGCGCTGAAGCAATTTTCTTTCATGCTAGGCCACGCCTCTAACTCCACTCAAACAAGTGAAGGTATTCTCAAATACGTACCCCTTCCCAGTAATTTGCCTTAGGCTACTTTCACATATGTGGCGGTGATCCGGCAGGCTGTTCCGTGGTATTTGTCCTGCCAATTCCCGGCATTCTTGCCGGATAGTGGCCGGATCAGCGCCGTCCCCCATTATTGTTAATGGGGCTGGCCGTTCTCCCATTTGTGTCAGGCAAATGCCGGATCCGGAGAGATCCGGTGGACTGTTCCAGGCCGTAACAGCCTGCTGGATCTCTAGCGCTAGTATGAAAGTACCGTTAAATATATGCCCCTTCATAGATAGCGCTTCCTCCTCCTACACACAGACTCAAAGAATGCTCATGCTGCAGCTGGCAGACTCGTGCCCGGATGGCCCCTGAAAGACCTGCTGCTTCTAGTAAGTGTAAACATATTTAATTTATTTTGAATCCGGCTATGTGGGAGTGCAGCTGCAGTGATATAAGAGCACTAGTGGTTAGTAATGGGATCCAGCCCCAAACTATTCAGATGTATCAACATCAGAAGTTACAACTGTTCATTTGAGTTGGATGTAATGCCATTATTTAATGATTTTTGAAAGCTGCTGCACCACAGAGGAGCCCCTCTAACCCTCCTCCACCCCAACCTGAGAGGAGCCCACCTGCCCCTCCAACACCCCCAGGGCAACTTCCAGAGGTAGAAGGTAGGTAAAATCAAAAGTGTAATGGGTGGAACTTCTGTCTTCAAAAGCTAATTTTATGTTTTATCTTTTATAGTTCCAACTGTCAGGGAGGATTTTTCCCCAGGCCCCTGGAAAGACCACCAATTATGGGTGTCCCGTAAGTACAAACCCCTAATTCCCAGAAGTGTAATATTTTCAAACACTAGGATCATGCCACCCAACATGTTATAACTAGACTGTGTACACAAAATTGAGTTTCGAGAGGCTGTTGGCCTTTCTTAAAAATTGTGGTTAGAGAGGCTGTTGGCCTTCCTTAAAAATTGTGGTTAGAGAGGCTGTTGGCCTTCCTTAAAAATTTTGGTTATAGAGGCCAGTGAAAAATTAAGATTGATGGCCTGCTGGTGAAAAGACCCTTGAAAACATTATTTTTGAGGGACTTGTGGTGAACAGACCCTTGAAACATTATGTTGAGGGATGTGGGTGAACAGACCCTTGAAAACATTATTTTTGAGGACTGAGGTGAACAGACCCATGAAACATTATGTTGAGGCCTGCTGGTGAACAG